>JAUZNJ010032790.1:0-13504 GCA_034780135.1 Jordanella pulchra | reverse complement strand
ATAATAAATTTATGAAAGAACCAAACTTTATGAATGTTTTTTGTGACAAACAAGTATGTGTTGCGATCACTCTATCAGAGAAAAATAAGACTTGTAGAACTTATTGGAAACGCAAGATAGCCATGACATTATGTTTTTTACAAGTGTATGTAAACTTTTGACTACAACTGCATGATTTGAGCAGGGCTGAAATTTGACATGTTTTCTGCAGTGTTGAGCTCCTTAAGGGAATACATTTATCTTTGATCATGAAAAATAAAGGAGAAACTGGCTGATGGGGAGTTCTCTAGGAGATCTAGTAATGTTGATATGATCAGGTCATTGGATCCTGTGTTGTTATGCAAGTTATGTGTTCAAGTTTATATAATAAGGCAAGTTGCAATGTTCTGGACTATTTGTCAAGGCAAGAGGGAACACCTTATCTAAAATAAAAAATAACCCTTGATGTTTATAATGATATAACAAAAAATGCACAGCTAATCCATTCATCTTCTTTCAATTGAATAATTGGACTGGATTTCTGCAACAGAAAAAAAAAAAAAAAAAAACGAAAACTATCATCATTTGGTTGGGTTTGTTTTGATTTCTTTTCTTCTCATCGTCATAAAAATGTGCTTCTTGAAAGGATTTTTCCACCAATGTCACCATTTCATAAAGTCAAGATTTTCATCATCTTTTTGCAAGGGGTTTATGATTTTCTTTTTTTTAAAAAAACAAAAAAATAGAAATAAAATGTTATCCCTCTGAATGTGACAAAAAGATCCTATACTGGATAGATGTCATAAATCAAAGTTTTTTTTCCTCAAACAGTAATGTAACATTTGGGGCTTAAAATCATTTTCGTAAGACTGAGTGCAAAACTGCAGAGTCCTGATCTGGACCGAGAATTACAAGAGGTATGAGAGGAAAAAATGATATTTAATCTCAAAGGGATTTTTTTTTTCCAGTGCCCATTACGCAGAGATTACAGCAGTAAAACCAGCTGACCAAACCTGCTCCTCTTCTAAAGATGAAGTAGGCAGAGCTATGCATGGGTTGCTGGGGGGAAATGTATAACCCTAGTCTTCATCCAAATAATAGCAAAGGTAAGGTTTTCTATATTTCCCATTTACAAAGCAACACTCTCAACTAAAAAATGTCTCAAAATCTCAGTTTGGGTCACAAAAAGCCCTAATATTTAAATTTTATTCACAGTTCTTGCACAGTTTTATTGCCATTGCTGCCTCCTGTTTGACCCTTCAACCCACAGTGAATCATAGGATATAATAAACAGATCCTGAATTAAAAAACAGATTTAAAAAAATGAAAGGACCTGAAGTATGTAACATAGTTTTTCATAATAAAAAGTTTCACTGTCACAAATTTTTAAAATAAATTTCTAAGAAACATTTAGAATTTTTTTTTAGAATAAAATGTTGTGATTAAAATAAGAAATGAAAAAAAAATTGACCAAAATATGAAAAGTTTCTAATACTAGCATATTTGAAACAAAGATAAATCGCTTTATTAAAAAATGTCATAGCTGACTTGGAAGTCCATCTAACCTTTTTAGTTTTGACAATATCATGGATATAATCACTATACTCCATCATCTTCCTCTTCTCCTTCTTTGTCAAAGTCTTGTTTCTTCGCCTGAGAAAGAAACACAAAGAGCCTTTACAATCTTAGCTGAAAGGGGCTTATTCCAGTAATTGTTTACCTAGCTAAGGTATAAAAGTTTAATTTCAATGCAATATTCATAACATTAATACAAACTTTTAGACATTGTTTAGAAAATTAGGAAAGAACTCATTAATTCATGTTTTTTTTTTAAGCAGAATACTATTTATTTTCCAAATGCCACCAATTTGGTTAAACTAAAACCTAAGAAAGTTTTAGTTTTTACTCTAATAATTTGGTAAAAAATTAAGAAAAGACACGCAAAGTAGTCTTATTTTCTCAATTTTTACTAATGCTGCATGAAGGGCAGCTTTTTTTTTTATATATGTATAGACATCTGCTTGATATTGCAGGGGAAGAAACTGGCAAAAAAAGTCCATTTCATCCCATAACCAGGATCAGCACCTCAATACATAATAAATTTGTTGTCAGTGTATCAACCTTCCAGACCAACCTTCTAGTGGAAGCCTATTCTGTCCACCCAGAACCAGAACCAAACACTGAGAAGCAGCATTTAATTCCTCTGCTCCACTTATCAAGAACAAACTCCCAGAAGACTGTAACAATGCTAAAAGCCTGAGTTCTTTGAAAATGACATTAAAAAACCATTTGTTTAGAGCCGCCTTTGAATGTTGAAGTCAAACTGTTAACTGTGGTATCATTAGTTATAATTGTTTTACTACCTGCTTTAACATGATTTTATCTTTACTTTGTTTTTGCTTGCATTGAATTGTGCCATAAAAATAAACTTGCCTTGCCTTTCTGTATTTGCATATAATAAAATAAGAATACGTACACTTAAAAAAAAGCCAAAAAGCCTTTCTTTAAATATTTTATGCTCATATTGGACATTAGGTTTACATTTAAAATAGAAAACATAATTACAATAATCTGATTTAACTCAGTAACTGCATGGAAATAGTACCACCCCAAAATCCCTTTGAGCAGCTGAGGAATCTATTTTGTCCTGACTGTTGAAGTTTACCAGAGTTTTTCCAAGTTGAAAAAGAAAGTCTTATCTTTTCATGCTTTAAAATTATGTTTTCCATCTTTTTAAACAAAATGATTAGATGCTTTAAAAAAAGATTTATCCAAGTTTCATCAAGTAATTTTCAAGACATTCAAAGATTGTAAAACCTGAAATGAATTATAAAAGATAATCTAGGCAGGTTAACTTACCTAGACTAAAAATATATTATACGAGATGAGGTAGCAAGAATCTTGCCATTCCCATTTTTTTGTGGGTTTGTGGACATCTGGACCTTTTCTTTTTAATTTGTTAAAAAGAAACACTTATTCTTCAGAAATAAATGCAACAAATGCAATTAACAAATGTTAATAGATTAAAAAAAAACATATTAGGACAAAAAAGGGGACAGAAAAAACAAATAAAACAAGACATATATTAAACACATATATGTAGGTAAAGAAACAAATATTTAGACTTAATGCCAAAAACTAAGGACTAAAAATAATTGAAAAAATAGTTGTCATCATCAATTCAAGCTTTATGGTTTTATCTTTAGGTTTTTAATGGTTTCTTTTCTTAGTTCAACATAGTTGTTAAATGACTAATTTTTATCTCTACAGGTTCTCTGAGAAACATTATTTAAAACATCCTTTGTGGAGCTGCTGGATCATGTGCTGTATGTTTTATGTCTTGGTCAGTTCAATCTTGGAAAAAGATGTTTTAAATAGCAGTAGAGTTATTTTCCTGGTAAATAAAGAATACATGTATAAATGCTTAACTAAAAAACTCATTTTTCTCTTTGGGGACAACCTTCCTGAGGATCCGAGGGCAGCAGAAAGAAAGGGCTCTATTCATGCTCAACTTGAACAGAAATGTATTCAATGTATACATAATCACATTTGTTTAATTGTTTTAAAGTAATTACATAATTCATTTGTTTCTCAATTTGTTCTTAAATGTTATCTTAATTAGGATTTAATCATATTGAAGTTTGAATTATAAACAGTACTTTTATGCTTATCTTATTTATTTTAATTCAGTTAAAATAAATTTGATGGCTTTTGCATTTCAATGTTTTAAATGGTTTACTTAAATCTCTAGAGTTTCTTTAAAAAAAAAAAAAAAAAAAACTATGTTTTTACATACTTACCCTGCAAAATATTTTGCTAGGAATAGCAGGAAATAGCAAAATGCACCAAAAGAGATCACAAAAACTACTTGTCTGTCCTCTGGTATCCACTCCCAGAAATACATCACTAACCCCTGTGGGAGACAAATACAAAGTATGTTTTATTATAATGTTTTCACATCAGTTATTACGTTTAATAAAAGGACTTACTGTGAGGACCGTAATGGTCTGAGTAGGACCTTCGCCCAGCAGCTCCTCCAGCTGCTCCCTAGAGAAGCTGCTTACAATAAAACTAAGAATAAAGAGGAAGGGAAGGAAAATGCCCAAAGCCCCACAAAGAAGTGAGTGAAGACGAACACTTCTGTTAGAAGCAGCATTGGCCCTGTGTGAATGGAAAAAAACAGAAAACGTGATTTACATTTATTGCACTTAATATTCTTAATTTGCATCCATTTCATACTAATTGTTTTTTATCATAGTAACCATTACATTATTGGAAAAAAAAACAACCCAAACTCTAACCTGTCTTGCTCCAGTTTGTTACTGATGGTTGAACAAATGAGGTCAGAGTCCTTCTCAAGTTGATCTAAAGTCTTCTGGACAGCCTGGTTGATAGTCTTCTCAATCGTTTGACAAACGCTGTCAATCTGGTTCACACACCTGCTCGGCTAAAACATACAAACATACAAAAAACAGAGAGGTAGACTGGTAGGTGAAAAAGACCTCATGCACCTTAAAAAAGCAGAAAGTCGAGATCATTTTGATACAAATGATATTTTCTATAAGCAGAAAGCTACTAAAACCTTGATGAGAAACTCAGCCTTGAGCCGTGGTCAGCTCCACAGATCAGCTATAACGTGGGAAGACATTGGTCACAAAGACATTAAGCATGTACAACAAACACCATGGTTAAAAAAAACAACAAAAATGAAAAAGGTTATTCAGTTTCCCTTTCAAACCATAGAAAAGGTTCTTCCCACTAAATAAAATAATAGATCAGAACAGAAATATCTTTTAATATCCCTCATTTGGGAAACTCAGGTGTATAAGCAGCGAAGTGGAAGCCTGTACATACAAACAAGTGTAAAAGAAAAAAAAAAAAAAAAAAAAAACAGGAATAAACTAGAAAAGCACTAGGAGAGCGCAGACCTCCACCAAGCAGCTCATTCCCCCAACATCTTGTGACCTCCACCTTCACACAGAATCCTGATCATTACCAAAATTCAAATCAGTTGTCAATGGTCTGTGAAAATCTGAGCAAAATCCATCGATAACTTTTTCTGTAAAGTTGCTAACAGACAGACAAACAAACAAACAAACCAACGCTACCAAAAACATAACCTCCTTGGCGGGGTTAATAAAAAGAATAATAAATAAATAAAACCAAAATAAAAAAAAAAAAATACTGTAGTTAGTAAAGATTTGTGTAATTAAATAAAAAAAAAGGAAATTAAATAGGTTAATTGGAAAAATGTATAAAATTTTTGTGTATTCTTGCAGAAAATAAAATTAATTAAATATTAACAAGAGTAAAAATGACTGTATAAAAAGAACAGAGATTTTAGAATGAATTGAGTTCGCTGAGATCAGTGATGGTTATAAAGGAGCTCTCCAGTTCATTAATAGATTTTATGTGCTTGTTAAACAAAGATTTCATCTTTTTTTCAATTATTCTGCTGTTAACAGGACTACAAACAACAGGAACAGTATGGAGGAATCTTATATTGCAGTTTTGAAATAAAATCATAGTATACTTAGATGTAGGTATGTCCAACTCGTCTAGAGAACAAAATGCTTTTTTGAATGGCACTGAGTCTCAAAATATTTTCCTGCATAATTAAAGCATTAGAAAAAAAAAAGAAAGAAATCAGGAGGAAACTGCAAAATATCTGAGTGAATTTTACCTTTTGCGGGTTGGGGATGTAAATGGTCGGCATCTCAAAGCCACATTTGTTGAGGCCTGGACGGCGACACAGCTCCTGGACAATTTGCATCATTACTCTCTATAAATCAAAAGAAAAAAAAACCCAAACACATCATTATTAGTACTGTTCCTAAAGTGAATCATGAAAATGAAGTGGACCTGCCTGTCTGTCCGTCTCCTTTCCAGCTTCATCTGCTTTGCTGAGATAAAACAGCAGCTTGTCCCCACATTTCTCGCTTAACTTCTCCACGATGTTGAGCGTTCGTTTGCACAGCGCCTGACCCATCGGGTCAAAGAAGACGAATATCAGGTCCGACTGTTCTCCTGCTTGGCAATATACAAATGCATTAGCATCTCTGAAGATCACCCGATAACCAGGGGAAAAAATTTATTCTTAAATCCTTACCCAACCAGCTGATGGCACTATTGACATCAAAAGGATAGATCATGTCCCCGTCCACCAAACCAGGAGTGTCCACAAATGTCACCAGGCTGAATTTCTTCTGTTTTGAGGTGGAGATCTCAGCAGACAGGTAGTCCATCACACCTGGAAAAAAAAAGACAGATTTTGGATGAAGACGTACCAACAGAGCTGAGTCACTGCTGCTTTCTGCTGCATCTGAAATAAACAGTGCGTTCTATACTTGGAAGAAAACCATTTCTTTGTCCTTGAAGGTTCGCAATCTCACAAACTTTGTGCCATAGACTTACTTAATTTGGCTCATGCATCAGTTTTATACTCTCTGATGTCACAATGTCCCCTTTTCGGACAGGTCTGTTGTCACTGTTACACACAACAGCTCTTCAACTGGCAGCTTTAGTGTGGGCCGTGGGACGTAAAGCTAGCCAGTGAAGAACGACTGTGAGGCAACGCACTGCGGGTTTACCATAATGTCCCATCCTCACAGACCCACACACCGAACAGGATCTCTAACAAACATCCAGGGACAATCATGTTTACATAAACTCATACGTTTACTTACATAAACTTGGACCTTCAAGGATTCATTTGAACCTTTTTTTTATCCAGGTTGGAATTTATTTTTTTTTTAAACACAGTTATTTGATCCATGAATAAGAGTTTATCTTGGAATTTCTTTAATGATGAAAAGTATACAGACACAGGTACAGACACACACCCCACTAATACTTGGTAACACTTTACTCAGTAGGATGTTGTTCCTTGATCAAACACTCTTTATGGCCTCAAAGCGCAGTCTAAAAACTTTTAATTGGCTTAATGTTGAAGCCAGAACCTTAATGTTATCTGTATCTCCTCTAAAACTAGCTGTGATGTGTTTGTCCTGCTGGAACAAACTGTTGTATCCAAGTTTAAGCATCCAGATCCTAGACAGAAGGAAATTTAAAGGATTCGGAAGGTAATTGTTTGAGATATTTCAGTTCATTATCTTTTTGTTCTGAATATTTTGATGCTTTTAATTGTAAATGTATTGCTTTATGTAAAAGGGACACATGACGTAACATATTCCTTCTTTCTGCTCCCTTTCATTCAGGATTTTGGAATGTTTGTTTTATCTTTGTGTTTTTTGAATAGAACAAATGAAATAAAAATATATATATAAATAAGAAAATAAAAATAAACGGTTGATACCAGGAACAATATTCTTGGCTCTAAAAGCCTTAGATTGACTCATATAAACAGAGGGCCAAATAGATCCATCTTTGCCTCATCTGACCTTGTACAACGTTCTATAGAGGGAACTTGGCTCGGCCATGTGGAAAGTAACAGCATCTAGTTTACAAAGTGCTCCAGCCTTGGTTGGGTCTGCGTTGATTTTAAACATCCTGACTATTTTATTTTCACCAGCCTGTGGTATTTGGGGTCAGATGGTTAAAACCTGGACAGAGAAGTGTCAGGAAAACACCAGAATTAAAAAAGCTTAAACATCTCTGATTTCCCCCTCTCATTACACATATTCCCATAGAAATGGAGCGCAGGCCTGGGATGACACTGAAGCTGTTTTATCCAAAGAGGCAGGTGTCAACACCCGACACAACTCACACTCTTGTGCTGCAGCGAGCAAGACCTCTGCTACTGCTGTCACATTAGCATTGGCTTATCAACACAACATCCACAAAACAGACTCGAAACCTTAGAGGTCTGCTCTGTGCAAAAGGAAATTGTTTATATACATGTTTATAAATGAAATCAACGTGTTATCATGCTGATAATCTGCATTAAAGTCAGTCTGCAATATAAATGCTTGCATGGTCTGCTTGAAACTAGAAATGATAATGCCTTAAAAGGGGATCGATAACAGTTTGATTCAAATACAAAGTAGCGATCAGCAATGTGAGCTGAGCTCCTTGAATAAAAGTGCAACAAACTCACAACATGAGGAAAAACGGGGAAAATGTTTTAAAAACTGTAATGAAATTCACCTAGTTTAACTGGACTTATTTCATTCTGTTTAAAATTAAATGAGAAGAGCAAAAAAAAAAAAAACAAACAAAAACTAAATCACTGCTCCTACTAATGAAGCATTTCCAGAGTAGATGCATAAAAGACCAAACAACAGGTTGAGAGCATAAAGACATGCACATTTCAGGGTTTAAACATTTATACTAAAGGTGTTTCTCCAAGTGAACAATCAGCATCTCTTTCTACATAAGGATATGTGATGATCTTCTGCTGAGTCATCCTCAGTCCCTGGGAAAGCTAAATAAAAGCCTGATGTACTTCCAGAGGTAGTAAAGAAGTTCAGAGAATAAAAATCCAGCTTGTTTTCCTGCAGCAGCGGAGCGACTGTGGCCTGCAGAGCAGAGCTGTTGCTGCTCCAGCACTGGGCTCCGACGTCTCTAATGGCTGTGACATTTCTCAGACGCCCCTCCTGACTACGCTGCACTGCTGTCGACAGGGCGTGTGACTCATACGCCATACCATGAGTCCGCACCCAGTGAACCCTTTCGTTCTGCATACTCCCTGTAAACACGCACACACTGCACCCCCACCCCTATCAGCAGCAGCAGCACCGCTCAGGCAGGAGGCACACCCAGTTTCTCTCCAGCGACTCCACTGATGCACACATCCTCACTGCTATATTAATGGGAGTGATTTCCGATGAAATATGTAAGATCCAAAGAGAGAAGGGAAACAGGTGAGATTTCTAACCCAACAATGCAAATTCAGAACAATGTTTGACAAAAAATATATAAATACGTAATAAATATCTAGAGTCATCTGTTTATTCTTGTATTTGGCCATCAAAAAAAAAAGATTTTCCCACAAAAAAATATATATATTAAAGTGCAAATCATGGTTTATTATTCAGACTCTTGCTCTATTTTCCCTGATTTTCAATAGAGGAGCCTTTTTTTTCCTTTAGCCACTTGAATCTAATACAGAAATTCTTCAGGCATAAAAGGCTTTTAAACCCAATGAACCAACCAGCATTGTGTCAACATAACAACTGTTTTAAATCGGATATTTCTGGCACGTTGTTATGAGCAAAAAAACAAAGAAAAACAAAAATGACATTTTAATGGACATAATCTGCATCATTTATTGGCGTCTCATAACTAAAGCGTCCTTTCATTGCAACAGCAGACATTCGTTCATTGCCCGTGTCAAATTAGTTTTAAGAAATTTGGCTATATTTACTGTTTTTAAGCTCTTCAGGGTTTTAACAAAAGTGTTTGTTTGAGCCACGGCCCATGAGGCTGGACAAGGATCCACATTTATCCTGAAGCTGAGCAGAGGAAGCAGAACAGTAAGTGAAAGTATGAGTACTGCAGCAAAAATGGAAGATCAAGAGGTCCCCGACTCTTTTAAATAGCCATTACATTCAATGGAACTGGAAGCTGTGGTCAGATAAGACTAAGAGCTTTCCAAAACCAAACACCCCTCCTTTGGTTAGGGTTAATGATTTTATGAGACTGTGGAAAAACGCCTCATTTTATTTCAACATAAAGCCAGACTGTATGGCACAATGATATCTTTGAAACATAAAGAGTTTTTAGAGAAATATCTGGTGACATCTGTCAGAAAACTAAAAAAAGGCTCTAAGCTGTGTGCTTCAGAAGAAAAATGGACTGAAACATGTGGTCCAATCAACATTACCGGTTTACCAGACAAAAATTCAAACTTTTTTCCACGCTCATCTCAGCACTCAGACCCAAAACCTGTAGGAAAGCTGTGATTATGTTGAAAATAAATACTCCATCAAGGATAGATGTTAATCCCCCTGAATATATGCACACTAATTCAAAATTCTGATAAAGCTAGCCCGTCTTTGATTGCATTGCTAATATGTAGCATGATTGGGTGCAAAGATTTGACAGAAACAGAGAAAAAAAAACAGCCAATTTCCAAGGAGAAATGCTGATGACAACTATTATAATAGATCGTGAGAATATCTACGTCATGTTTTGTAAATTATAAAGAAAGAAGCTGTAGTTTTATCTGATTCAGAGTATTAGAAAAATCTTAGGATTCCAAGAGGGTAGAAAGACTTTTTCCAATCGTATACAAGAAAAGGACTCCCTAACAAAACAGTTTAATGTTAGATAAAAAACTAAATCTTTGCCGCACAATTCCATCAACAATGTTTATTGTTGTTGTTTCAGTGGGAATTAATCTTTCATTCCTTTGTTTTTCATTACAGCGTGATTTAAAAAAGCAACTGCAATCAACCAAAAGCCAAACACCGTCACCTAATGAGAAACTTAAAGTTAAACAATGTCCAATTCCTAAAGACGGTTTGATATGAAAACATGTAGAGCTGCATGAAATCCATATGTACACCCAATTTGCACATAATAGAAACCTAAAAACCATAATTGATCAATTGAGCTAAAGGAAAGAACAAGCCTTTTTTTAGGCAGCAATAAACACATTTTAAATAAATTATACTGAAACGATCAACAATGGATTTAGAATTTAAAAAAATGGTCAAATCTTACCTTTAAACTCAAGCAGAGGTCGAAAGTGAGGATAAAGATGTAATGTAGCATTACCCTGTGAAGAGTTAAAAATGCAACGTCACACAGAGACCCTCGAAAAATCTCTACAACAGTCTCAGATTGAGTCATGTGATCTGGGGATTACAGCAGCTCGCGTGCTGCAGCTGAATTTCCTGTCTGTGGCCGCTCTGCAGTCCTGTACTGTAAATATTTGATTCATCCTCATCACTCTGACAAAAGCGAGTTAAAAATGGGCGAGGACAGGGAGGCAAGCAGCCCCCAAACTTGGTTAGCTGCTGCAAGGATGACTCAGAGCTACAACTGTCGGCATTACTGAACCCTAATGTATAATCAGAACTTAGCTTTAAAAAAAAAATGACGTAAAGGAGATTATCTAAAGTTGATCTTGTCTTGTGGGGTTTCATCAACTGCCGTGAATCCTAAAAACCAAGAGCTTCTCTTCTCCTTGCAGGTAAATCTTACCGTCAGTGACTCTCTCTTGCGACCGCTTGTGATGAAGGTGAAACCCTGAGTTTCAATGGCAACGCCGGTTTTCTGGATGTGTTCTTCAACGTACCTACAGCGACGGAAGCCAGACAGAATTTACTACAAAAATATTTATTGGTTTCAACCGTTTCACGCACACTGACAGCTCAGATTTGACCTTTATCACAGAGAGGACGTCCTATCATCTCCAAGAAAAGAGGGCTTCAGGAACCTTCCTATGCCGTTATGCTACAAAGCTAACTGTTCTAAAACCTCAGGGAGTGTTATTAAAGATGAATGATTTTGTTGATGGAGAAATTCAAGGGAAGTGGTATTATTAGGGATGCTCCAATATGAATAAATGGGTTGGTATCAATATCCGATATTAATTTCACCATAATAGCAGATAACAGTTAAACACCCACAATCCTGTCACTTGATAAAAATACAACATGACTGATCTCCTCCAGTGTAGCTCCTGAAACAGCAAACAGTAAAAACATAGAGGTAAATATTGATTGTTAATCTGGATCCAGTTTGACTTATTGGACCATTAGTAATATGCTTAAAAATGATCAACATCGCTGATACTGATTGTTGTCAGAAAAAAATCAATCTCTTATTTTTCCCTATTACATATATTAATTTAGTCCAATTAGTTACTTATAAAAATTTTCACTAAGGTCTTTCCACCTGCAAGGCCACACGGTTTGGGACAAGAAATAATCCTCCCATAACAAGTTCTTAGTTTTTATTCATATCATTTCATTGTTTATCCAAACTGTCTGCAACTTTTGATTCTGACTATTCTTCAAAGCCCTGCTCAGACTTTAAGTTAGAGAGCACCGTCATCAGTGAAGCAGCTCGGTGCCGTGATACTTCAGAGGCGTTCAGGAGCTGCGTGCTGAGGAGGGTTGTTTCCAGCACTTTTATCGTCTCAAACGAGCCCAGTTTGACCACCCGCCGACCCGCATCGGGGTCTGCATATCCCACAAGGACACCAATGTCACATAGCGGAGACACTGTCTCATGGTTGTTGTGGCGCGTCACGCAGCAAATGTTCAGACTTTTCAACTCAAGTGTCAGCAGCTTGTAAAGCACCTGACGTGCCTCAAATGCACTACAGGACCTTTTAACGAGCCCTGATGGGAATCAACCAGGGACTTTACATGTAGCAGGTTTTCCAGAGTTATCTTATTACAAAAATCACCATGTAACGGGACACATGTAACGTGGTACATATGCTGCCAAATCCTTAAAATAACTCATGCAGACATTCAGAATTATTAAAAGTGAATCATTTGTGAAACTTTTAAGTAAAAGTGTGTCTGTTTGTTCCTCCAGGCAGATCATTTTGTAACCCTAAGTTTAAACAGCCTAGTAAATAGATGTTTTGGTGTTTCTAGACTGATATTAAGGGGCTTAATCCTTCGCTAAACCATGTTCTGATTTGTGGTTAGGCCCAGAACGTCTGCTGGCACCTCTGAAGAACTTTGACTCAGTGGACAGAACCATGCAGGCTCATGTCGGACAACAGCACCATGTTTAATAATCTGAAAATTCATTTAGTATTAAATCTATGAAATATAAAACAAACAAAAAAATAGTCCAAATGCAACACATGCTGAATCACAATTAGAATAACAAAGCTGAAGGACTCTTTATCCTCCTGCACTTTCTTTTGAAATCAGCCATTCATTAGTTAAGCAGGTTAATACGCTGCTTAGAGCTGTGCTCACAGCTGATTATTTTCCACTGAATTCATTTAAGCCATTTCAGACTCTGTTCTTTATCACTGCAGGGATCTTTTTTTATCACCAGGATGTGATACTGAATCCTGCTCTAAAAGCTGTGTTTAACTCCTGTTTTCCACTGATGCTGCAGATGAGAGAAAACTTCAAAAGCAACATTGTTTGAAAGCCATGAACCCTTCTATAGGTTGTGTTTGTTTTATTTTAATCTATTGCTCACAAAAGGTTTAACATAAATCTAAAAAAAACATTCGTATTACAATAAATCAAATTCAGAGTGTGTAGTAACACTAACTGGGACTGTGTATGATTATGGAGCCTGTAAGTACAAATGTTCTCCTATGGGCTGATCCTTAAAGAAAAGAAATGTTTCAGTTTTCTGTGAAGTTTTACTGGATGAGCGGCTAAAGGTCTTCTAGAAAACTTCACGTCCAGTTACCTAAACTGAACTTTCCAGGCTCTAACTTGAATGACTGATAACCTTCACAGATATATTTAATGAACAAATTCATATTGTAAAATATTTTACAACAAATGTTAAAAAAAAACTATTTTCAAAACATGTTGTTGAGATTAGTAAATTAGTTAAATCATTATGATTACTATTATGTGTTGAGATGCTTTACCAAGGCCGAGAAAGAGTCACACGCTGTTAGACAAAG
>JAUZNJ010032789.1:0-13505 GCA_034780135.1 Jordanella pulchra | reverse complement strand
ATAGATAGATAGATAGATAGATAGATAGATAGATAGATAGATAGATAGATAGATAGATAGATAGATAGATTTTAAATAGGTGCAATGGGAGATACAGTTAATATGGTATTTCTACCTTTAGCATTTTAAAACCTTAAATTAGTTCTAATGCTGCCAATATCTAAATCCTACTTTAACTTTATTAGTCTATAGCAATTAAAGACCAAATTTTATTGTATTTCTCAGGTAAACATGGCATATTTTGATTCCTTAGCAACGCATGTCATCACAGCTCAATCCTAATTGAGGCAGCTAAAGATATGAGATGCACGAGGCGGTTTTCAGTTGCCGTCTCACATCTCGTGGCCTAAAAATAGCAGCTTGTGTTCTCATCTCATATCTCTTTGTCATCCAAATCCTGGTTTTAAATGCGGAGGCGGAGCTTGAAAGAGCAACACTCCTGCTGTAGAGCCAAGCAAGAAACCCAAGCAGCAGAGCAAATAAACAACAGAAAGAAAAAGAAAAGAAGAAAAGTCGCTGGAGCAGTGAGCAGAAATCAAACAAATCCAAACCGTGTGCGAGAGAGAAATAGAGTGATAGTTGTGCATGCTTGCAGGAAGTGAGTGCAGCTGTGGGAGAGTAAAAGTAAAGTGTAGTGGTGCTGCCTGCATCCTTCAATCGGTCTTCTTACCAGTGCGGAAAAAGAGCATCTCATTCCTCGCTCCTCTAGACCCAAACAGAGCATGTCTCCCTGACAACAGCCGGCCCTGGTCAGTTTCCAGCATGCAAAGACAAAAGCTGTCGCATCTCTGAGTATTATGTCGGGCGAAGAAGAGGAGGAAGGAGGGGGGCCTTAATGGTATGTGTGGTTGTGATGGATAATGCTGGAGAACAGGAGCACGGGTGTAACATGGTGCAGAAAGGCTGATGAGCAATTAAAGATGTGTCATGCAAAGGCCACACCACGTAGCTTGCAAATAAAATCTATTACAGACCCCACAGGTGAAATTTCAATTAATCAATGATGACCTATAGCAGGAAAATCATTCAAGCTTGTAGGATATATGACTCCTCAGTGTGTTTGCCTCTTTTGAGAAAGAGAAGATCATTTGGTAGTTTCTGCAGTGCCGTTGTAGAAAGCGGAAGTGATTTAGGGTCTGTTTTAAAATCTCAACTTTATGATATAGTTTCCCTTTTGTTCAGACTGAAAGTGCGGCAAAAGAAGACTTTGAAAGGATGGATGCACACAGTTTTGAAGTGAAGCTGCTGTCAGGATTGTAAACCTGGGATCAGACTGGCTTTGACCAAGGCTTCTTAATCCACTTATCATCTATAGGCTTATTGTTTACATGTTATACATCTATCCTTTAGCACATCTGTGGTTCAGAAATGTTTTCAGTTTGTTTTGCAGAAGGTTGTTACTCATGTAAAGCTATTACAGAGTTCATGCCTAGAGCTAGGAGTAATAAGAAGAGAATGATCCTGATCTAGTCTTCTGTCTTAACACTCAATAGGAGAGTAAGGATTTGTATTCATTGTGGACAATAATATAACGTTTTTAATATAAAAAATATCTGAGTTTATGCAATATGAGGAATAAAACTGTTTTTTTAAGATGTTGTGCATAAGTAATCACACCCCTTGGCATCTTCTTATGTTACAAACAAAAACTGCAAAGAATCTTGGTGGGGTTTTTTTTAAACAAACAACCCTGTGTAAGTAATGCAATGGTATTATTAAGTCAAAGGAAAGAATATTTACAGAGAAAAATGTAAAAATACAGTATTTATTTTAATTTGCCCTCTTTCACTATGATATCCCCAAACAAAATGTTTTTGAAGACACCTAATTAGTAAATAGAGTATAATTGTGTGTGATTTATTCTCAGACTCCAGCTGTTCTTTAAATGCCTCAGAGTTTTGTTAGAGAACATTAGTAAATAATAAGAGTTCACCAAGACAAAGGAACACAGCAGAAAATTCAAAGAGAAAAATGATGAGAAGTTTAAAGAGAGTTAGGCTACAAAACAATAACTAAAGCTCCTAGAATCACTGATAAGTAAATCATTCTGGAAGGAAAAGAGTTTTTCAGAACCGTAAACCCACTAGGATATGTAAACTGACCCTGACCTAAAGTGACAGACTAGACCAGGAAAATATGAACCATCCAGCAACCAATAGTGCAATATTAAGTCTGGAGGAGCTGCAGAGAGTCACAGCTCAGGTGGGAGAATCTCTCTGCAGGATTGCAATTAGTGATGCACTACACATATTTTGCCCATATGAAAGAGTGATGAAAACAAATCTGTGCTTTTTTTTAAAAAGGCATGAAAATACATGTTTTCAGCTTGTCTGAATCCTTGAAGGGGACACAGCAAACAAGTACAAAAAAAACTCTTTGTTTCAAAGAGACATACATTTGATTTCCTGGTCTCTCTGCAAACAAAATCAAAATGCTGTGGAAAACAAATGCATTATGACTAATGTGAGGACATTTTTTCTTCAGCAGGCGCAGGGTTAGCCCTGGTCAGAGGTGATGGGAAGTTAGACTGGGTTAAATTATGTAGATTCAGAGTTTCTCCTCACTCAGATAATAGAAGTTGTTTATTATTTGGTCATAGAAGAAAACCTGTCTGAGGTTGATAAACACTTAAGACTGAGACTTATAAAAATGATATTTACTAATGCTTTCCATTCAGTCTGATTGAGCTTGACCTATTTTGAAAATGAAGTGGACAATAATGTGAAAGAAACTGTAAGATAGAGGCACTGGGCCTAATCTTTAAATCACAGTGCATGTTTAGGCAAAGCTTGTTGAAAACTGACTTGAATGATCAAGAGCTCATTGAACAGAAACAGGGAGAAAATAGGAAAAGCAGACAAAATGGAAAAAGATCTTAAAAAAAACCTTTTTCAACAAAAAGATACAATACAGGCAAAAATGTGTTAAAAGTTACACATAAGACCAAATGTTGAATGTTTCAAGCTTCTAAACATAAAGTTTCCTCACTTGGCTTGTTCTGAATTTGTTGGTTTTTGTTTCCAGGGATCACATTAGAAAATCTGACAAGTCCAAAACTAACAGACAAAATTGAAAGCAAAGCCTTGCTTGGTTTTCTTACAAGTTGGGCTATGATCTTATTATCTCAGCAAAATTAGATCAACCTTCTGTTCTTGTCCTTTTGTTGTGGGCTCCTTTTCAATCAATAAATGATATTAATCTGATAGAGAAAATTCTGAAAAGATATAGATTATTGCTCATGGATCCTCCTCTGACCCAGCTGCAGCAACACAGAAAAACCAGGAGGAAAATAAAAAAGAAAATCTGGTAGAAACACAATCAAACTTCCCTGTCTTTGGAAAGCATAGCAGCATGCAAATCAAAGCCTAAAACATTAAATAATACATTTTTCAGCTACTGTTTGCTGAGCTGCTTCATAAAGAGTTATGAAAAGAGGAGAAAAACATTATCTGCAAAAAACTTTTACATTTTCTTAGCCTTTAGGTAACGTGTAGATCACAGATGGGTTGGAATGACACAATATGTTACATAAAAAAACTCTGATTTCTGTGCAGTTTGCAAAGCATTTAGGGAGAGAACTGAATAATCGTTTTTAGAGGAGCAGGAGAGGCAGAGGGAGCATCTTTATTGAGGGGAAGTAAAGGAAATACATAATGACGCCAGGAAAAGAAAACAGTAAAAAACAGAAGAAGACAACAATATGCTGAATACTCCATCAAGCTTAAATCCATCTGCCACCACTTCCTATTGCCACACGGTGACAGTTGCTCTCTAAAAGCTATGCTATCAGCAGCAAACACATTCTGCCAAGCAAACAAATTATTTAAAACATCTCAGTAAATTAACAGAGATCTGGGACTAGTGAGCATAAAAAGTCTGGCTGAAGCTGGGTCACAAGTAGCCTTTAAAATATAATCTGAGAAGATGAGAAACTGCCAGGCTGCATCAGCATGGAGGCGGTCTGACTCACTGTATCCTCCAGCTTATTCATCACAAATTTCATAGGACAGATTACTCCACGCTCGGTCAATGTTGCTGTGTCCATTAAGCTCTTTGGAAACTGTCTAATTGACTGGAGCCACTCAGACCTCTATTGGTGGTCAATTCCCTACAGTATTGTAACTGGGATCACTGCTTTAATTCAATTTGCTGCACGCGGCGAGTAAATTCAAATCACTGTTCTTTGTGTTCTGCTTAGTACTCACTGCCCCTGACTCGGGTTACTATTTATCTCAGCTGATGGGGTCAATCCACAGAGGCACAGTGACTCAGACATGTCGCCCCATCAGCACTCTGCCTGTGAACAGATGACATTAACATACAGAGGACAAGTGGGATATCATAGGAGACAGGAGTAGACGTCCCAGGTATGGTGTTCTGAAAATAAGGCTCCACCAATGAGTCCAAAGGTAATGCGACAGAAGCACACAGTTAGCCCTGTGGCCATATGTGCTAAAAGCTTGCTGATGTGACTCAACCTTTTAAGGACATTCAGTACACTCCTGTAGTTTAAACTCATGAGACTCACCTTGTTTTATTCCTGCTTTCTGTTCACACCCACCCACTGTTTGCTTAGAGGCATTATTTAGCAGAACGAAACTCTACAGAATGTCCCAGTAGGTTGCAAAAAATGCTGCAGACCCTATATCACCTTTAGATGAAACACCAGGTCATGAAGAAAAGCTGTAATTCTGACAGGTAGATTGCTCCAGCCTCTCTTCCAGCCCCAGGCCGCTCATTTGTTGACTCCCACCCTGCCAGATAACCATGGCCTTTCTGGCTGAAAGCATCAGCAAAACTCAACGTGGGAGAAAAGAGGACAGTTTCCTCACCAGTAATTTAGAGGTTGGTTTTTTGACCTGGGAGATTTTCTCTAATGAAAGTCATCACAAATAGGAGGAAAACACTCACTACAAACAATACAGGGGACATATGATCTTTGGTGCTAGGTTAAGACACATTCAAATAGCTATAAGAGAAATAATAATGGGTTCACATCTTAACACTCAAAGGTAAGTAATTTATGATTTTGTAATCCAAGATAATCTCTACAATATTTGAAAGTGGAATGTTGATTTATCTTCAGCCTCCTTTACTTTGAGATTTTTAGAACTCACCAATTTAATAAATAAAACACTATTGGATGTAACCCAATCGTGGTATAAATCTAGGTGTTCTGTGAAGGCCTGATCAGAGGTCTGTTAGAGAACATTAGAGAACAAGGGACACAGCAGACAGTTCAGATGTAAATTTGTGGTGATGTTTAAAGTAGGATTAGGTTATACAATAATATTCCAAAATATCAATATGTCTCACAGTGCTGAAGGCTTAATCTAAAAATGGAAAGAGTGCTACACAGGCAAAATTACAGGCACCCACCTAAACTTACAAGTGAAACAAAGTGAGCATAAACTAGAAACACGGCCATGAGACCGGTGGTAGTTCTGGAGGAGGATATTGAGATCCACAGCACATGGTGGCAGAATATGCTGAGAGTAAAACTACCTGTTGCTTATTACAGATATTTGCAATTTAAGGAAAAGTAGCAAGAAGAAGGTTATTAAAAGAGAGCTATGAGAAGGCTCATTTGTAGTTGTCAATATGTCATGTAGTCGACACAACAAATATAGATTAATGTAAAAACCTAAATTTAACTCATAGGACTTGGTGGTAAAAAAACAAATCCTTTATGTAAGCATGATTTCAGGATCTTCAGGGAAGATCCACTTCAGCAGAGACATGTTGAGAAGTTAAATGAAGCTAAAGAAAATCCCCTAAAGAAAAATATTTAAAATCTAAAAATGGATTTGAGATGAAGATAGAGGTTTACTAACCAGTAGGATTATAAACTTTAACATAATGTAAGACCTGTAATATTGTGTTAGATCAAAACACAACCCTATGGTACAGTTACCCAGTAAAGTCCAGATTAAATTGCATTGATCAAGTGCAACAAGTTAAAATTGTTGCACTTGATCCAAACTGTCTAAGGTTGAAAGAGGAATCAGGGATTAATTTTCCAGGCAGCCCTCAAATCCCAGAAGCTGTAACTACAGTTACAAGGTTTCTACAAAACATTGAGTTATTTAGGCTGAATACAAACGTACATTACAATTGTCACTTGTATTCTAAACAAATGTATAAAACATACATAATTTGTCTTCCTCTTAACAACTGTGTATCATATTTTCCTAAATTATTATATAAAATCGAAACAAAAAACCCCAACATTTATTTTATTTTTGTAATGTATTGTAATTCAATGCAACATGGAAAGGTTCAAGTGGTATAAAAACTTTTGTGTATTAAGTGTAAATCACAAAGAAATGGTTCACAGCTATTTGAAGTCTGACTTTGACTTATAAAGCGAGGTTCTCTCTAAGCTTTCTAAATTCCTCCAAAATCCCTCTTTGTGTTTCAGCACTGGAGGAAAGGCAGCACAAAGAATGGATTTACAGCTTGAAGGATTGTTACTCAAAAGCCCAGTAAAACTAATTTAAGCTACTAAAGCATTAAAAAAATCTATGTTCTTAATTTCTGATTAACCAAAAGTCACTGAAAATAGTTGCACAGCCATTATTTGAATACACAGATTTAATTGACTGACAACTAAAAAACACGCAAAACATTAAATGATACTCAAAGCTGTGACTTGATGTGATCCTTTATTTAAATTTGTCTTCTACTGATCCGGTGAAGCAGATGACCCTTACTTGTGTAAAAGGCCAGTCTACTCTCCCTATGCATAGACAGAGTTTATGTAGATGGAGCAGCAGCATCATATGATCAGCTCATTTAAATGAACTGACTCTGAGCTCTGCTCTATTTTACTTAGAAACCTACTGAAGACATCTCATGATCGATTAAAAAAAATATTTTTTTCTCAGGGGGGGGGGGGGCAGTTTACAAAGTGATGCTCCAAGGCTTTAAGTCAGTCTCCATAGCAACTAGTAACGACATCTGATAGTAAAAATAGGATAAATAAGGTTTGTATATTATCCTCTGGTTTTAGCTCCAGAGGTGCTGAACAGATAAACAATATCTGGATTATAAAAAAAAGAGAAGAAGAAAATATAAGCTACGTGTGTCTGAATACATAGAATCCTTGACTGTATCTTCTTTTTTTAAAAAATAACGTTGAAGTTGAATAATTTAGGGGTTAAAAATCTGCTTAAAAGTCAGCCACATTACCTGACTGGCGCTTGCTGGGAAGGAGGAGATTGGCGGGACGTCCAAAATCTTTAACTCATACATGTTCCCGTTTAGAATGACCGAAGGTCTGTATACGTATCTACTCCTTGTCGGCGTGTACGCCTCCGAGAAATCGTTATAGATGAACTGGCGGATTATAGAAGTTTTGCCCACCCCGGGAGCACCGATCACTGCGATACTCAGCGTCTCCACCATTCCTGGGGCCCAAGTTCAGCACCATGGACAGCGACAGCTACAGATGCGTACCGTCCAGTAAACACAGCTGGATCCTCCTGCTGCTGCAGAGTCTAAATCGCCTTAGGTGGCCTCAGCAGCGGGCAAAAAAATACACACAAATCATCCGAAGCGAGAAAACTTCCTCTCCCAGGTGAGAGCGACAAGATATGGTGACAAACAGTGGCTCGAGCATGATCCTGCAAACGGGGGGAAAGGGTTCCTCGTTACCTCTGAGAAAGAAACTCTTGTGTTTTTTCCCTGGACATCCCCGGATAGGAGCAGAAAAAGTCAGTCCTTGCAATCTCCACTTGGACATAGTCTTATCCACGCTCCGCTCCGACCTTTCCCAGACGCGCAAGAGCTCTCCGCGCCTTCATTGATTGCCTCCTCTGCGCCTCTCCTTCATTTCCCAAGCGCTGCACCATCGACTGCGCTCGTTCATAGCAGCGGGGGGAGGAAGGAAAAGCGCACAACCGTGGGGACTCGTAAGGAGGCTCTCCACGTGTTCTTCAATGGGCTTAACCCTCACTGCCTTTTCCCATTCTGCTGCACAAGGTAGAGAAAAAAAGGATCCTCACAGCCTACATATGTGCGTGTGCTGTAAAGGCATCTAGAGTGCGATCAGGAGCGCTTTGCGTCTGCCGTTGGAGAGACAGGAGCTCTCTCTCTCTCTCTCTCTGTTTCATCAGTAATATCCCCTGCACTGCTCATCCAATAGGATAAGGTCGTGCGCAAAACGCGGGTGAAAGCGCGGTGTTCCCATAACGCCGCGGAATAAATGGTCAAATATCAGGACACACACCCACACAAACATCCAGCACCATATATCAGCTCGGTGAGGGGGTCATACAGCATGAGCACCACATCTCTGAGGTGACTTATTAGCTGCCGGATGGGGTCTAGAGGTAAGGCTCAGTCAATGTGTGGCATCAATCAGAGCCTGGTGACAGCTCCCCTCAGTGGACCAGTTTGAGGAACAAATATCAGACCTATCAAGCTGGACACGAGCTTCTGACATCAAGAAACTGTGCAAACTTGAACTGTTAAGGTTTCATTGATTTATTGGTGAATTAAACCTTTGATGAGTTTGTTTGTTGAGAGGAGCAAAGCTTATCTTTTTTGATTCTTTCTTTATTCATGGTTAAAACATAAAGCAGCAAACAGATCTGAAAAACACTCGAGAGTACTTTCACTCATCATAGGCATAAATTATTTAACTTTTTTTTTGTTTTAAACAAAAAGATAATTTTTGTCCAGAGTGAAATAAACATAGAATGATCAATTGGAATTAATCTTAAAAACGAGAATCGGTTGCAGATATTCAGTGACTGAAAGAGTTTCCTGTGAATTTTCCTTTAACAAGTGATGTCAAAGTTTCAGGTTCCTTGCTGCCGAGTTGAGGAGAGGTTGACTGAGGTAATTTACCTCCCTCCTTATGTGATCCACACAAGGAGAAAGTGAATTTTCTTCTGTCTTTGAAAGCCTAGTATTTGCCTCTATGTTTTTTTTTTCCATTTTAGGGACAAATAAGTCAGTCCTTGTCTCAGCTGATCTGGTCTAGGTACACCTAGGGAGCTAAAATATTCCTCCTTATTTAACAGTATCTCACACTATAGCAATGGAAAGCTTGTAACACCAAGGACAGCGATGCTTCATTGGTTTTCAGTTCAATGCCAGTTTGTTGAACCTTGAGATTCTAAGACTATTGCTCACAAATCTTTCTTCTTCTTGAGATATGCGTCTGAGTCAGATGGTTGAAATGTGGATAGTTTAATTTTCAAATGGGAAAATGACTATCGTACCGTAACACTAGATTTATGATGCACAACAGGCAAAAGCACATTTAAAAGTATGTCGGCTCTGTTGAAAACCTCTTACCTGGGAAAAAAATAAACAACGAAAACCAAGTTTTAAAGCAGTAAACTTTTTTTCAAAGGGTGATCAGATACCAAGCCAGTTATTTAAGAGGCTTTGTGACGGCTAAATAAAAATGTGTGACTAAGGTACAACGTGCTAAACAATACACAATCAAATCATACCAGGATTTATATCTTCATTCTAACCTATATGCTCTGTAAAAACAATCTTTGTTAATATAACATGTTTAGAGTAATTATTATTCATTTATTTAAGTAAATGATTAGCCCTGAAGGAATCAAATGCAGCCTGCAAGTTAGCAGGCATGACATTGATAAGGAATTTAAACTTTTTTTTTACCGGAAATGTATGAACATTTTGCTCAACATTTTATCTACAGTCACCTGGACTAATTAAAACAAGCATAACTCATAGCAATCATAATTTTTTTATATAAAAAAATATTATTCTAGCAACTAAAAACGTTCAAATATGTGTAATGAACAAACTTTAAATCTCACCAGCTAAAGAGCTTACAGCTTACAGAGGAGAAATGAATTCATTCCCCGTGTTGGCAAAGCTAAAATGACGTGGACATATTTGGTTTGTCACTTGCAACCGACTGGTGACTCCTTCATGAGGCATCAGATTTGATGCTCAGCCATCAAGGCTTTATTTATCCAGCTCCAATGTGTCAAAATACTAAAACAAACATGTTTTTATATCTTCCTCTCTCCACATGAGCGTATATCTGCCAATGTTTTTTTCTGCAATGTGTCATAAAACATTTAACAGGTGGATGGAAGGAATGTGGGAATAAATCCAAAATGACTGATGTGATATAGTACTTGAAAGCTTGGAGAAAAAGGCATTAAATACACTTGACTTTTTCTTTTAACCCCATTGCTTTCCACTAATCACTACAGTACATTTCATACTGACAGATAGAAACGATTTTCAGTTTGTCCTGTAAATCAGGATGAGCTTGTACCAATAAAGTCGGTGAATTGGTGCCCCCTGTTGGATTTGTTTTTATAGTAGAGGTTAAATGTCAGATTCTCTTATAAGAACAAAAAGTGATACTTGTCACTGATCTGGGGCTGTGACTTTATTTTTCTCAGCAGCAGATACCATGTGGCTGAACACGGACGGCATTTACCTCTCCCAGTTAGAGTTTGGGATTATTTGTGTTTCAAATCAGCTCAACCAGTGGAAGTCCTGGTTACACTCGAAACGCACTTTGGACTTTTAAGGTGCTTTGGAGACCCACCGCCCTGCTGACAGGATGCAGAACAGACAGTGGCCTACAAAAATATTCATTCTTCTTGAGCTTGTTTTTATTTTGCCATGGTACATGTGATAAGTCTTATATTTTACATGACTGACCAAGACAAAACTTATAACCAATCGAGTGGAGGGATGAGGATACAACATTTATCATACAAAGGTATAAAATGATTTTTTTGCCTCTTATTTTGCTTAAAGAATCAAAATGGATAAAGTTTAGTCAAACAGAACAAAATGTACCGAGGCTGAAACGGCTTTCAAGTCTTAGGTGTTTTAGGACAGATGTGAACTTTGACTAGGCCATTTAAGACACCTTGAGTGTATGGGGATAGCCTTAAAGAAGTCCATAATTTTCTCATTTCTTTTTGTTCTCCAACAAACGTTGAAGGCCTTATACTCAGATAATCTGTGATAGATATAAATCAGTAAAGAGGGCTAAACAATTTCACATTACTATACAATCATATTTTATTATAAATCAATTTTGAAAAATCAAGTATGTTGTTCCTTTCATTTCATAATGTTGTATTAGATTGAATTGGTTTGTCAAAAACTTTCAATTTAAATTTAAAGCTGAAGAAAATGTTTTTGCAAGGCACTGTAAGTGATGATTACAGAGCTGAGGCTTTGGTTTGCTGGCAAATCTTTGGGCATCCATAGTGAAACAATGGAAGCTGGTGACCCAGGAGGGCAGTCATGGACATCCTAAAAAAAAACAACCCAAAAATACCAAAAAAAACAAAAGGAAAACCCACACTGATTCATCAGGACTTTTAATTGTTTTTTTTGTGTCATTTTAGATGAACACATACAGCAAAATTAAGTAAATCAAAAAACCTCTGATTAAACATCTGATTAATTAACACAGCATGTCATCGTAATCATCTGTCACTGCACACAAAGGGACATAGAATAAACAGCCTCTGTTGTAGAGTTTTTCCAAGTAGAGAAGGTGCATTTATGCCGTTGAGACAAAAGGGCTTCAGTGTGATGACTTGGAAAACAAATTGAATCAGCCCTCCTTCAGGTGAGACGGTATGCTACCTACATGTATGCTTTTATCTGTAACAGATGATGACATCAGCTCGAGTCACCTGGGCCTTCATCTTCGGTCGAGAGCTGTAGCAAGGATACAAAGGAAGAGGGAGCAGAGTGGCAGAGAGCCCGAGAGGCCTTCGCTGACGCAGGAACAGACAGGACATTTAAAAAAAAAATAAACACCCAGAGGCTCTCTTCCAGTCTGCTACATTGAGACTAAGAGCAAAACTATAAAACACAAATTAAACCATGGAATGACAAAGCATTAGAGCAGTGGGCTGACACCTGCTGCTACTAAATGTCAAGATATTTAAGTAGAAATTAAAGAAACACACAGATTTCCATGCACACAGACATTCTGCTTTTAGGAGTAGATCCAAAAACCACTGCTCCACACAGAGACTAAAGAAAACTTTATAAAATCATTATAGTGTAGTCTCAGTATTTATGTGTCCATCTGACACCGGCCTCTTTCAACTGCCCCTCAATCTAAATGCACCCCCCAAATAAATATGCTGAAGCTGATGGTTCACCTGCTGATTGCAGATGCTAAAAATAGAATAAAGTTAGCAGAGAAGTGAGGCTAGAAAATGATTGCAGAGCCACATGCTGAGAAAGTTCCAAGGACAGAAGTCAGGCCACCGTCTGGCCCCTAATGAATATGGGTCATTATGAAAAAAAAAAAAAGCAGAGCAGACAGGAGATGTTCCAAGACTTTTGCTAAAGACAAAATCCTGCAGCTAAAATAAAGATAAAGAGCTACAAATCACTTCTGTCTTTTCAGGAACTAAAAGTGCTTCTATAAAGGACTAGACCGTGTGGTCTTTTACAAAAGGACTGTATGACTGCAGGAGGCCGTTTCTGTGGCTGGAATTTGGTTGAAACGCAAGTGAAGGAGGAGCAGAAGAAGATTCTGGGGTGTTTGTGGGGGCAGCTGCTGACCAGGTGCTGAGCTTTTTGGATCAGTTCTTCAGCACCGCCTCATAGCTCTGGAACACACACTGAGAAACCTCTGGAGCTCTGCACTTCAGACAGACCTGAGGAACAGAAGGGATCAGATTAATGACAAATGTTTGTTCCGCTCAAGTACATATCAGATGATTGTTCATCATTTTTCAATATCTTTCTGTCTAATAATTCTCAAACTAGAATCTAAAAAAAAACAAAACAATTCAATTATCAAAAGTCAATTATTTTGTTTTCTTTTTAATTCATTCTTTTTTCCCCACTTTGGGCTGCTATACCTTTTCAAACAGTAACCAAATCTTTTCTAGAATCATATAGATTTCTTACTCGTTTTATAAAAAGTTACAGACATTTGAATACAAAGTATAACCTTTAAACCTACTTAGAAACAGTTAACCCTTTAAAGCCTGAACCATGAAATAATTGACACAAAATTCTGATTTTCTAATATTAGAGTTGTCATTGAATTATATGAAAAATTATGTTAAGTTAAATTTGATCATTTTTTGCATCAGTTTTGATAGATTAGGCATTTCCTTATTTTTTATACATTTTCTGTTCCCTACATATTTTTGATTTATTAAGTCGGGTTGTCAAGAGCGAAAATATCCCACTGATAATGCAGAGGTCTCAGAAATTTATGTATCAAATATGATACATTTGGCTTTAAAGGGTTAAAATGCCAATAAGCTATGACTGCTTATTGGTGCCACAACTTTTATGAAATCTGGACAGACATAAATCAACTCCATAATTATAGATAAAACCCTCGGATCTTTCAAACAGTCCAACTTTAAATGCAGATTCTTTGAAGCATAGCTTAAAAATTTTGGCACCATTATTTTGGTTAAAATAAAAAATAAAAAAAAAAAAAAAAAAAAAAAAAACCTACCAAAATGAGACATTTTCCACACATAGTTCTTTTAACG
>JAUZNJ010032788.1:0-13505 GCA_034780135.1 Jordanella pulchra | reverse complement strand
CGAGCTGATCTACAAACCATAGTGATGGACGCCAGATCATGTTTGTGGACCCATCCTTTTTACTATAAATCTGTGAAATCGTCTGCGCGCACACAGCAACTCGGGGGGGTGATGTTTATGGTCGGAAAAGGAAGCGCAATTCTTACAGTTTAATGTGCAAAAAAAATTGCTCTACCTTACGTTGTTCGAATTCTACCGGCATTTGAAAAATATGTATGCATCTTGGATCGCCGGCGATCCCGTCGTCCGTAAAGGGTTAACAGAGGCACACGGAGGATGAGGCTGGGTGAATTCAATGCCAGAAGGGATTTATTTTAATGCAGCAGCTTCAAACCAAAAAAAATGTAAATATATTAACGTTGTGTTTGAGAGGAAGATAGGTGAAACCTTTTTAATGGTGTGTTGGTTTGCTGCTGACTCATACTGCCTGTCAGTGCTTTGGAGGAGCTTGCAGCAGCCCTCACTGCTTGCTAAAGACTGTAAAACCAGATTGGCGCTTTCACATTGTCTCCTAAGTCTCCAAAAATGTTGTAGCTTGTTGTTTAACATTTTTTTTACCAACATTTTTAAATGGAATATTTGTTTCATTACTTTTCTACAGCAGGCTACATGAAGACGTTTTACATTTTATCAGTTAAACTGTTCCTTATCCAAAACAAGACCTGGAGGCTAACACTAGCAGGTGTAGCATTAGTTACTAACTGCGTATTGCCTCCCATCCTTATAAGTTGAGTGGAGCACCAAGAAACAATAATTGATCTGTAAACCTTGTAAATCTCCTGGAATTGTTCAGATTCGTTATTTTCGATTTACTAGTTTTGATGCCCAGTCTGCAGACCTGCAACAGAAGCTTTCAAATACCAGCAAAGACGACTCGGCAGCTGTGTGTGCACAGCCATCTGTTTGTACTGCTGCATTTAAAAAGTGTGGCTTAAAGTTAATTAGGGAACTGACCAGAGGCTGGAATTATAATGAAAGCCTCGTCTGTGACCCGCTGTAAGGTAGGCTCCCTTCAGCTAAAATCTTAGTGTTGCCTCTACAGGACAGAGCAAAGCCTTTCCTCTTAATTTATGTCCGGACGGATACCTGCCTCGTTTCCTGCGTGTTCTGAATAGAATGAAAAGTACTGTGATGTAGATCCGCTGAACTCCCGAATAATTTTAAGCATTAACTTCAGCTGTTTATTTTAGTTCTTTTGGGATCTGTTTCATATGCTAAAGTGGAGTGAAACTGAGGTGCAGTAAACGATGCTGAGGATATAAATTCTGACAGGATGCCTTCCTGCTGCGCTGCTGTTTCCTCCAGCACCTACGCTTAGCCTAGAACCGCACCGTAGCCAGAACCAGGTAAATAAAATAATAAAACTGACTTATAGAACATAATGTTTTCTTTTTCTTGCAAAATAATGGAACAAAATGTATTCCATATTACCCCTTGTTAATGTTTTGTTTAATTTGTTCACTTTATTTTAACACAGACTTGTGCAACACAAAAGAACCTGATGCATCAAACACTTTATATAATTACAATGAGGTTTTAATGAGGTTTTAAACAGTAATGCTTCACGTGAAAAAGCAACTTCATATAATTATATAAGAGTTCATAGGTTTTATATCCATATGCTGGTTAAAAATTACTTTGAGATTATTTACACAAAATTAAATTGCAAAGAATGAAATTTAATTTAGAAGTTCAGACTTTTTCATTCAGACATAGCTCATTAATAACATGTAAAATTTTATAATTCTTCTTCCTAAAAGAATTGGAATCGATAGGAATCAGAATGAATGGAAATCTGAACCAGAATTATTAAGATTCAAACTTTGCCCAACCGTTCATGTGAAGTATCTGCTTGAGGCCTTTTCTATTCATTATTAAACGATATGGTGTTACAACATTGCAAAACTGTGTTATTTACCTCCAAGTGAGGGCAGATGGATTTCAAATATTTAAAGGTGTTGTTTCGAGAGAGAAAAGACACAAAAACGTGCTGGAAAAGACAAAAAAAATAAGAGTCACTTTCAGGTTTGTTCTCTAAGAAGAACACTAGATGTACAGTTTCCTTACATCCATTTCTGTAGTTCCAATCACAAGGGCGTTTGGCACCAGTAATGCAGTTTTAGTTTTTTTCAATAATTTCACAGACGTCACTGGGATGGAAATCTGGCATTAAGAAAGCACATCCAATGCCAACTGATCAGGATTGGAAATCTCAGATTATTTCTCTGATTGCATTTTTCCTGTAACATACCTTAATATCTTTACCGAAGACTTTGGAGTGGAAACAGATCCAGTTTTGTGAGACAAACATTTTGCCCTGATATAACATGTCTCTCTGCAGGGCGCAGGTGTAACCTGATGGCAAACACACATTCAGTTTCCACCATTAAACAAATCGACATACCTTTTGTTCTTCAAACGGCAGAATCTGAAGCTTACTCTGTTTGAGCGGTTCATCTTTGGTGACTACCTTGAATAACTTGTGGAACTGAACATTGGTCTTTGATAGCTGCAAAAAAACAAGACAATGAATTATTAAACAACAACTAATGTAAAAGAATTGGTGGATTTTGCTATAAAAAAAAGAAATTGCTACCTGGTTGGTTTGGGATTTTTTTCTCTCAAACTTGGTTTCAAAGTCACTCAGGCTCAGCATTGGTGAAAGCTGCTCCACGGGTTTCTGTCTGCTGGAGAAAAAGGTCAGTGTTTATAGTTAGGCAGCCTGGTAACGGTGACTGCAGAGGGAAAACTACACGCCATATTATCAGTCAAGCTTAAATGTCCACTCTGAATGCTTTGTGTTTACCTTAAGACTGTTTACATGTCAGCCAAGGAAATTTGTAAACAGGACTGCGGTCATGCAGGTATAAGGAAGGGCAGGTCTAATGGAATGTAGGATTTGGAAAGATGGAAAATGCTGCTGATTTAAAGCAGATTCACTAGTGGCTGAGAAGTGCTTACATTGGCTAATTCATTAGTACGTTTGGCAGCCATACTTTAAGATCACATCAAGTGCATGCTTTGCTGCTTCCTCTATTCGCTGTGAATTCTGTTCCGTTATTATTGCAAGCAAAGAACATGTTCTGTAAATGGAGTTTTATTTTGTTTTAAAAAAAAGGCGATCTGGAAAACTCAAAAAAGGTCTTGAAAGTAACTTTGCTGTTTCCCTGAATTTCTTTTTCTAATTTTTTGTTTTTACAGTTTTCACGTTTCTACCTTTATTTTTCAAATTTCTTTTTTTCACTTTGATTTGTATCTTTTGCATTCTTTTAAAATTGTGTTTTACAATTTTTTAAGCTGCTGGTAACCTTAATTTCCTGAGGGAGTTTTCCCAAGGGATCAATAAAGTACTGTCTAAGTCTAAGTCTAAGTCTCTACAGATCATATTCCTTTCATTGTTGGGTTGAATTAGGAGCAAAGATGCATTTCTATTGTTCTGACTCAGACTCAGACTTGTGCAACATTTTTCATGTCATCAACATTTATCATGGAGGAACAAAAAGCAATATCAGAGCAAAGAGAATCATCATTCTGCATCATTAAAAAACCTGCATCGGTTGATCTCTATTATGAAATTTAAATGGTATGACACCATTTAGCAGAAATACCATTTTTATGTAACAATTGAACTGACAGACAAAAAACGTAAATGTTCTAATTTGTTTAAACAAAAAGCAACGATTAATCCTACTGCTACTAAAATAATGTGACATGTTGACTATTATCTTAAAACAACACTTATGAGATTTATATTATTTTCTTATCTAAACACCTGCTTATGAAACCAGTTCATTCCCGTATGAAATAATACAACTTAACGAGACGCTCTCTGCAGCTGTGCCTTTTCTGGACCAAAAACGTAACTGAATCACTGTTATTTTAAGACAGCCAAAAGAGTTGACAGGCAGCAAAGCAACAGGTGGGGGAGGGGTAGCACTGCATTACTTGTTCGTAAAGAAAATTATATCTTATTGACAGAACTTTGAACCACAGAATTGGTACGAAGTAAAATGTTGATGTAGTTGGAGATTCTCACACTGCATGCTCCTCATAGCTCAGATTAAAACAAATGAAAAGTTACCATGACGACACAGGTGAAACACAGGTGGCTATGAACCCATTTAAGGGGGTGAATGGATAGAAGAAATCAGTGAATGGATGTGCCTAAATTTTATGTTAAATAATTTTTTAACAGGAGGAACAGTAAGGAGGAACACGTAGCTTCAGTCATCAGAGCTAGAAAACTAAAGCTCAAAATCTGACAGTAACAAAGTCGGCTTTCTATCACCAGAAGAACATCTGAACGTCTCAGCAGGACCTTCAAAAACTAATTTGGCTGTTTATCTGTAGGACAATTGATTACAGCAACTGTGTCTTCACAGATCTGCTTAAAACGTCGATCAGACAGCTGCAGAGGATCCAGAAGGCTGCTGCTGCCCGCCTGACTAAAACTAAGAGAAAAGAACTTTCAAACCCCAGTTTTAAAGCTTATAACATTATCTCAGATAATATACTGTAAAATACATCTGTTATTAGTACCAAAATACTTGTTCTCAGTGTATCAACCTCCCTCAGGTCACCTAGTTCAAGTCTACTCCGCACGCTCAGAACCAGAACCAGCATTTAGTTCTCATGCTCCATTAATCTGAAACAAACTCCAAGAAGATTTTAGAAGTGCTGAAAACCCTCAGTTAATTTAACATCATTAACTTCAGACCCTATAGTCAGCTTCTTATTTCTTTTACTTTATACAAAAGAAAAGAATGTACTTATTTTTTTTCATGTAAAGCTCTTTGAATTGCCCTGTTGTTGAGAACTTGCTATACACATAGACTCACCTTATCCTGAGTAAACATTACCACAGAGCATGATTTATATAATCTCAAAAGATCATAATCCGTCTGCTTTTTTTCAAACAGACCAGCATTCGTCACTCCCACTACTGAGAAAAAGTCACAAAATTAGAAATGGACCGATCCAGCATTTCTAAGATTTATTTTTCATATTTCTTGTTTACACTTTGATTTTTATTATAACTTGCATTCATCTAAAATTGTGTTTTACAGATCATATTCTCTTCATTGTGGGGTTGAATAAGGAGCATTCTAACCAGTCACTGATTTGCCCTGCCGATATTTTACCAATATCTCACTTTAAACTAAGAAAGGAGCATCTATTAACAAAATTAACAATAGCAATTTAAAGGAAGGTTGATGGCAATGCATGCAGTCCACATGATCTCACAGCTGCTGAATGCACTTATATATATCGGCCAACCGCGCACTTATCAGCCAGTACTGATTAGGGCCAGGCACTTAACTGCTTTTGCAAAAGAATCACAATTTATCTAAATTACGTTTAACAAGAGTAAGATACTAAATTTCTACCTCCAGCCCTTTAGGAGGTGTTAACACAACGTGGGTTTGCTGAAACACAGAAAGGGGGAGAGTTGCAGCTACCACTCAGATCCAAGCAAAATAGTAGAACTAAGAACTATTTCATGCAAAGTATACAGTGAAGTTCTGCAACAATGGACTCTGGACAAGGAAGCTTTCAAGAAACTGAAACTGAAACCCCGAGGTGAAACATCTACACCTGTGCTTAATGCAAAGGAAGATCACAGTTGCGATATGAGTTGAAAATAATGTTAATTTTGATCCTTTCTTGAATGCAACCTTTATAACCAAACTGTCCTATTATGGCTGCATCATTATCTAATCAGACTCTACAGTCGAAGGAAACTGCACAACTCGCATATTCTTAAGAGGACTTCAAACCTTCATCTCATCTATGCGATTAATTTGTAAACACTGGAAATGTTGTTTGGACCTTTGTTTTAATGCAACCTTTAGTTAATTACCAAAGAGATTACAAATGATCCATCTATCCATCTACTTATATCTGTATCTACACACACACACATAACTGCATCACTAAATAAACAATCCCTAAAGTTGAAGGACACTGTATAACTTTCTCTCACATGTTCTTAAAAGGACTTTAAACCATAGGAAAAGAATGACATCAAGTTGTTGAAACAGTTACTTTTTAAAACGCCTTTTCAAACCTTGCAAACAATAATAGGCCTGGTTAATGCAGCAGCTATAAACACTGATTGCACTAATGGATTTGGAAGCTAGTGAATAAAGATTTAATTAAGAGGCACGACATTGCTATGCAGGAAATTTTGACTTCATAGTGATGCCTAATTTCATAAAGCATGGAAGATTTAATATAGAGTTCTACAATGTTAAACCAGAAAGCTTCTTAGTAACGATCAATAAAGGATCGTTGATCACCTGATGACGGCTGGTTTCTTCCTGCTCTCTGAGGGTTCTGACTCTGGTTCCAGCAGCAGCTGGAGGTCTGCAGGCGTCCGTCCACGCCTCCTCTGCCTCTTCTCTTCATCATTGTTCCCCTCAGAAGACCTGTACACGGATGAGAACATGGTTAGAGAGTTAAACATACGAGAAGGTGTTGAATTACACTTTGCATGCAGTATTTTACACCTGGATGAAACCACCATAGATCATCTGCTACAGGTTTTAACTCGCCCTTACATGCTGCTGTTGTCGTTTTAATGGTTAACTGAACATGTAGCCAGGAGGCAAAAAAGACCAGAGTTTATGGTCGTGGCTTTTAAGTCGTGCGTGTAAATTGGGCCCTAGGGGGCGCCGCCATCAGGGCTGACATATAACGCTTAAAGTAAAGCTTAGAAGAGAAAACTATCCAACGTTTGCAGAGAAGTTTGGTCATCTAGGATTTCTGAATGCAAATGAACCCACTCTGGTCTGCGCCACGTCCGCGCCGCATCCGTCTATTTAAAGTTACCACGTCCCTTTTCATTTAAATACAAAGTATGGAGCAGGAGGGGAATGCAAATTGCGGCTATCCATCATGTCTGGGTCGTTTTCCCTTCATTGGTAAATAAGCAAATACAATACATAAACAAAGTAAACAAATCAAGGCCTGCTCCTCTGCCTGGCATCTCTATCTAGACTCACGTCAAGCTTTTCCCTCGGGACTCTTTGCAGGGAAGTTGTTCTGGGGCAGACAGCTGGGTCAGAGGTTCCTCCGACTGTTCGTTCATCGGGACCATGTTTGATGGATCATATCTCCTTGTCCTCCGCCATCGGTTTCCCCGCGTTCATAAAGCGGAGGATTTTCAGGAAGTCTATAAAGTTTTTTTCTTCTTTTTTGTAGCTTGGGAAGGTGGCTCGATGGACGGAGAAAAGCGGCACAGAGGAGGAGCCGGGAAGAAGGGGGAGGGAGCAGCTGGAAGTAACGTAAGGAGAAGTGGGGAAGAGCCGAGCTAAGTCCTCCAACAGGACCGGATGGAGGCTGGGCTGCTGGACTATTAAGTTCACCTCATTAGTCCACCTCATTAGTATAAAATACATCTAATGATTGTTTCGTGCTGTGAAGAAATGTTTTTCATTAGTAAAGAGAGTTTTTTTTATTAAGTATTAACTTCTCCCAAATCATTGGAGAGTAGTGTAATACAGATGAAGCTCCAGCAGGGGGCAGCAGAAGATTTCTGTTTGTTCTCTCATTTCGTCTTTTTCATACCCATAAACAAACCATGTCTTACCATCAAGTTTTGAGATTTGATTGTTTTAATTTGATTAATAATGAGGAAAAAATGTAATAAAACTTAACTTTACATTCTGTTTTTATAATTTATTTCTGATTTTGTAATGAACGCGCTAGGGCCCTAAATTGCTTCAAATCTAGATTAAAAACATTTTTAGAGTAGACTTTTAATGTGCTATCTAAACAAAATTATCCGACAGTCCGACTCTTCTTCAGTTTTTTTGTCAATCTTTTTTTATATAATCATCTTATTTTAATTTTATACATTTTACTATCATACATTATTGTGATGCCTTCGTGTCACTGCAATTGACTTTTGCTTTTTTGTCTCATGTACAGCACTTTGAATTAGCTTCCCTTGCCCTGCTAGGGAAAGTTGACTCTTATTTTACCCCTGATTAAGCAAAAATGAGTGCTGTCCAACCAGAAGGTAAATTTATAATCTTATTTGGAGACTTAAAATTAGGTGATATAAAACTACTTTGAATTGTTAGTGATTAAAACCCATCTAAAACAAAATATCACAATGTTAATATACCCCTTAACTTTATTTTTTAGTAACTGCTATGAATTTTTAATTAACACTCTATATGACTGTAATATATTTGTTGAAACTGATTTTTTTATGTACAGTATTATAGACATGTCTCAAGTTAAAACAGGTTTTGTGGAGGTCAAGTTTAAAAAAAACTACACAACCTGAAATACCACAACAGCCCTAAGCAACTTTTTCAATAAAACCTTGTTGATGAGATGAAAAGAATTGTTAGATTATTTACAGTATTACCAACATGTGCCATAAATCCAAGTATAAAAGATATTTGAACTGTTCATCTGTTCACTTATTCATATTGCTGTGTAAACATTTAATCATGTTTTTGAATTATTAGCAAAACAGCTATGGTGGTAAAGTAAATACCCCTCATTTTACATAAAGACTTCTTTAGTTTCTTCAACCTACATGCTGGTGTGCAACCCTGGGTATTGCTGCCACAACAAGCATTGAGGACTTTACAGACACATTTATGCTGATTACATTGGCACTGGGGGAAGAGATATTGCTCATTGATACTATGTCCCCAGCTTCCCCTAGGATCTGGGAAGGCTCTCCCAGTCGACTTTCACTATATGCTTGGTTCTTCCAAGTCTGTCCAGTGGATTGAACTCCGTGGTGATCAGTGGACAGCTCCACTCTTCTCTGTGCCCAAAAGTCCAAGACATTTACCCAAAAGTCAGAAGGCCCAACCACTAAGATGACCTCTAGTTTATGATGTCCTATTGACAAGTATACTGGTAAACAAACACCCTTATGCTTCAACATGTTGTTCTTTAAGGACTACCTGTGAGGGGCATAATATTAACAAAGCCCCACTGAGGTTCACATCGGAAAGATGCACCGACTCACACCTGTTTGACGGTGAGTTTCTAGTTCGTATCTCTGCTCCATCCATCTCAGTCGTAGTGTTGTTGAACAAAACACTTGTGTGCTGGTTGTGGTTAGAGGGTCTCACAGTTTTAGTCCAGAATGTAGGGTAGCTTCTTTCCCAAGGAGTCCTCAGACTTGATAAAGTACTATACAAGTATAGGCTATTTACCAATCAGCTCTAGGTGTGAATTTGCTTTCCCATGTGGGCGTTGAAGTCCACCAGCAGAATGAACAGGTTCTTGAAGGGGGACAATCCTGCACCCTCACTCAGGGTGCCAGAAAACTAATAAGTTTTTTTTCCCAATATTTGGAAATCTTGTCTTTAAAATTGTGAAATAATATCTTTTTCAGCTGTTGTTTGAAATGTGAATTACAAGTGGATATAATAAAAAAACGTACCCTTTTACATAACTTTATAGAGCATCTTAATATTACAGAGTTTAAACTTTTACCGAACTTAAACAGAAACTAAAAATGTTTCCCTTCTCATGACTGCAGGAGTCACCATTGCACCAGTTAATGACCGCGTTGCTTTGTCAGCAAAGCACAAGCAGTTCTCACTAGTGTCCAGGAGACAATGGCACTGCCCTCAGTGCAATGCAAGTTAGCAGCCAGAGAGGCTGCCATTAATCACGCTGACAGGGAATACCAGGTTATAGGTGGAATAGCTGCCACAGACTCTAGATAATTTTATATTAAAGTAGAACAGAAATACATTCAAACTTAGGCTGTTTAGTTAATGTGATCATATCTGATTTTAAAAATATGCATTTCAATCCATTGTCCTTCTAAACCTACTACCTGATAATCATATACCAAGTTAGTTTTCAACTTTTTCAGAAGAATCAAAAGTTCTATCTCTGGAAAAGAAACCAATTAAACACATTCCTGAGCAAAAGAAAACTGATAAAAACGACTGTTTATGAGAGAAATGCAGCTCTCAGTCAAATCCTTTTACCTTCATCGCACCAGAGAGATGGAAAAAAGAAAACCAACAATGAAAACACAAAACAGTAACATTTTGCTCTTATTGTTTTGTAAATCTAAGGTTTATCTTTTCAGTCTGTTTAACTTTGTGTCTTATTCATTTGTCCCGAAAAGTCACACAATAACTGTGTATAATTATTATGGCTCCCACCTCTTCCTTCTTTTATAAATACTGTTTCCCACTGCTGTTTGGTTTCATCAATAAATCCTCTGTGGACCCTAAGAACCAAATGTACTTCTAGGAACCTGAAGGACATCATCTAATAAAGGGCCTTAAATTTGGGCTGTAATAGAATATATAAATTGAATTACACATTAAATGTTTGGTAATTTCAAGACTACTGCATCCGTCTGCAAGACATCTCACATTTTTGGACTTTTCAGAGTCCACCAAATCTCTCTTCTGACCCATTTTGCCAAAGGAAAGGCGTTGCCTAATAATTAGGTACACCTTATATAGGGTGTTGATGTCATTAGACCGCGCTCCTTCTCATTACAGAGATTCACGTCACCTGATTTCCTTAATTGGTAGTTTGCTTTCAAGTCTTTTCAGCATGGAGTAGAACAACATGTATGAAAAGGATGATGTGATCAAAATATTAATTTGCCTAATAATTCTGCACACACTGTATGGTGAATATCTGTAAAGTGGACGGAAATTTGTAAATTGCTTTAGACATTTATTTCCAAATAATATTCTAAAATGTGTGTCATGCATTTAAATTAAGCACCCTGAAAAAGTACTCTCTAAAACCTTTTTTTAATTATTTTTTTAGTGTCTTTGTTTGGACACTAACACATTTTATGTTAGTAACCTGTTCACTGAATCATCTTATAATTATAGTTATATAAGGGACATATTGTGAATACTGACAACTTTTAATTTGAGGGTATCCACTTTTAAATTTGGTGAAGGCTTTAGGAGTTTCAGCTCATCCCTCCTCTTAAATGGACACACTATGCAGGTGAAGGTCTGCACCTCAATTAGATCTAATAATAATGGATGCAGTTATGCATACATTGATGTACTTAACACAGACCATAGGAAGACCATAGCAAAACGGCATAATCAAAGACTAAACAGATAACTGTAGCCATTTTAAATTAATCAAAACAAAGGAAATGAGGCAGATCAAAGATTTAATTAAAATTAAAGACTCATTTACAATGACTAATTATACAGCTGCTGTAATAGTCTGAGACATATCGATATTGATGTGATTGTTAGATGCACGATTATCCAATGATCAGAATTAAACGTTAATTTTATGGGTGCACCAACTACAGGTTTCTGGCCCATCAATGATTCCCGATCTTTAAAAGTCTGAAATGCTAATTCCAATTTTAATCGATACAGTTTTTTTTTTTGTTTTAACCAACACTGTCAGCTATTACACAACACATGTTCAATATTTCAGTCTGGTCTTACTTAAAATGCATTAATAAGTTCCTGTGAAATGAAAAAAACTTCTAACATGAATGCTCTCAAATAGAAATCAAAGTTCAGAGCAATGATTTTCAGACCTTTGCAGAGGTAGATAAGGTCTGTGGAAAAGATTGTTCTCACATCTAAGTATGGGCTGATCACCAGGCTCTCAAAATTAAGGAAATCAAAGTTGATAAATTGTTGAATAAGAGTATTAGTTTCTTGGATTACTAGATAACAATGACTGGGAATAAATGAAAGTTGAGGTTAAAAAAAAGAAGCTTAGATGTAGTTAAGGTAATTTTGCCATTTTATTGTAGCTTAGCTTACATTTCTCTGCTGGGTAGCTTCGGTGTAGTGAAGCTTCATTTAATGTAGATTAACTTGTAGCTTAACTCTACATTTTCTAAGTAGCTTGCCCAACACTGGACAAGAGGTACTTGTTTCAATTGTGTGCGGTTTCCAAAACATGACAGGTGGAAAACTGCAAGCAGGATTTCTTATGGCTTTCTTAATTTATTTAAATAAACCTTTATGCTTCCAAAATTACAGAGTTTTGGAGTTAACTATCCAGAGACTCTAAGTGAGCACTGGATCTCTGCAACAGAATTAGAATTAACTTCTTGTTTTTTTTTTTTTAAGTCACGAATTAGCTCTGTGAGCTGTTCAAAGATTGGAATATTGATCTCTAGCATACCGAGACCTTTTGTCTGATGTGTCCTTCTGTTTTTATAACACTGTAGTGAAGCTACACTGAGTGATGCTAAACTTCCCCAATTTGTATTTACTAATCAGGAGATGCAAAATTAAAAAGGTGCCCAACTGACTCGGTTACATAAAATACTAGCTATTATGTTAGAGAGAGAATAGTGAAACTTTCTGCTGCCATTTCTCTCTGTGAAACATCTCCTTCTGTCAGCAGTAGCCTTTTCAGTTCCTGTCATACGCAGCAACGTCGAAAGACGGAGAACAAGGAAGGCATAGAGAAAGGAGGCCGTTGTGTAAAGGAGTGTGTGCAAAAAATGGTACTTGTGACGGGGGAAGATTGAAGTCCTGTTAAGTGCTCTGCTTGAAAGCATGTCTGGCCTCATTAGCTGTCAGTTGTAACAATACCGAACTGGCAGTGAAGACAGGTTGGAGTCTAGCGGTCATAAATCACTCCTCGACAGCTGCCTGACATGCTGGGAACCAGTACACAGGCACAGGCGCCCTCTCAGCCTCGAGACTGCACAGGGCCCACAGTAATCTAAGAAATCATCGTTCTGAAACCCTGAAATTACACGGGGCCTGCAAAAGTGGAATGCAGTGTTTTGTGAGGAGGGAAATTGGTTTTCAATTCACGTCCTCTAGCATAAACTGTGCATGCATTTGTCTCCAGCGTCTGTCCAACCCTGACTGTGTCCATTAGCCAAACGAGAAGTGGCTTCAGTGACTTCTGAGGGGCAGCAGCGGGGAGGGGTTAAGAGTAAGGCCTGCAGGTCATTAATCACGGCCCCTGACATGCAGAGCAGGAGGCCAGGGCTCCCCTATGCATACAGCTGCTGGGCCACACTCAAAGCACAGGCGATGTGTTGACCCTCATACGCCCTCGCTCCCACCACCTTTGGCTCTCATCTGTCCAAGTCCCTCACTGTTTGTGTCAGTCATTGTTGCTGTCAAACACCAGCTCCCACTGACCAAGTACAAACCTTCTTACCTCGTTTCCTTTAACCACTGAGACACCCTGAATAAAAGTTTCTATTTTAGCTGGATTGGACTAGCCTGACATTCTAAATATAAAAATCTGATCTAAATAGAGAGGAATGTCACGATTTTTACCGATACCTAGTCTCACTCTTTTACTTCTTTAAAATGGATCTTAACCTCTGTAGCTTAAAAGTGCAGTAAAACAACACAGTGCATTTCATCAGTGCTACTGTTCCCTCCAATGACATTAACACACGCTACCGAGATTTTTTTAGATCAGCCATCTTTCTTAAAAGTCCACGCATACAACAAAAGTGTTGGGATCCGGAGCCTGCCGCTCCATCTTCCATCCAGCAGAGTGCGTCGTGGGTCTCCCGGGCTGGAGCC
>JAUZNJ010032787.1:0-13505 GCA_034780135.1 Jordanella pulchra | reverse complement strand
TGGTTCTGAATCAGGAAGGTTTCAAAGCGTCACACTGTCCAACCTGGGTGTGTCTGATGTCTTCACTGCGGCCCAGCTGGTAGAGGGTCTCCATGGCGGCGCTGATCACCTCCAGAGGCAGACGGAAAGTCTTCAGCCGGGACATCAGGTCGGCTGCAGACAGAGGACACAGACATGAGGACGGTGCTCCTGGACGCGTCCAGCTCCTCCTGCGGCTGCTCACCGATGATCCGCTCCTTCGTGTCCTCGTTCAGAAGAGCGGCAACGTCTCCGACCACAGACAGGATATGGCAGCAGCTGTTCACGTTCACGCTGTCTGATCTGAGGACAGTAACCCAGATGAGCATAAAAACGGACCCAGCAGAACCTACCGGACCGCCCCTCGTCCTCACCCGATCATGGCATCCCAGGCGTCCAGGATCTTGCCGAGTGGGACTGTGGACACCGAGGAGACCACCTTGGAGAGCAGCAGCCAGGCTCCTGCAGCGTGGTCCGTCTGCGTGTGGGAGACCAGACTGGAGATGAAGGCCGGGCTGAACCTGTTCTGTTTGGACCAGGTGCTGAAGGCCCGGCTGAAGTATCGGCTGCAGAGGAGAAGGAGGAAGCTATGAGACATCCCAGCAGATCCGAGGCTTCGGACCGAGCTTCATGCAACCAAACATCATAAGTTCTGTCCAGAATCGACCCTGATCCATGCTGAAATACATTATATGATCTGACCTGAGGTTCTGGCTCTCGTCGCACAGCAGGCCCAGCAGGTCCCAGGTCAGGTTCTGGCTGTGATCCAGGAGGCCGCTCTCACTGTAAGGCTTCACCTGACTGAGCAGCACCTGGTCCAGAACCTCGAGGGCCTTGTCCTGCACAGAGCTCTCCGTGTCCATGACGGCCGGGACCACGCAGTGCAGCCATGCCTTCTGGACCGCCCCGCAGCCCGGTTTAGCCTAGTGAAGAACAAGCAATGGTTAGTGGAACCAAACCGACCCAACCCAACGTGGAGCTCAGCTACGCAGGAAGACGAGAAGCTCACAGCCAGCAGCTCCCCCAGGCACTGCAAGGCCTTCTTCCTCACGGACACAGCCGGGTCTCTGCTGCGCTCCGACAGAGTCTGCAGGTTCTCCCAGGTGGAGGGAATGACGCCGTGCTTCAGGAGACCCACCAGAGCCTGAAGGAAAGAGAACAGAACCGAAGTAGAACCGGAGCAGCCTCCTCTGGTGGCCCAGAGAAGTGAGATGGAGGTCCGGGTACCTGCAGGGCTGCCTTCCTCACATTGGTCTTTGGGTCACCAACACAGCGCAGGAGGAGGGCCAGGTTCTCTTTAGCTACATGGAGAACAGAACATTTGGGTCAGAACCAGATGTTCAGATGATCCATGTCTAAACCTGGATGTAGGAGAGTCTCACCCTCATAGCTGGAGCTGCTGGTGCTGCTGAGCTCAACTGTCCTGAAGGGTAGAGTCCGGTAGCTCTTCTGGGAGCTGGAAGTTCCTGCAACACAGTGGCCATCAGAACCAGAACCAGTTTGGACCCCAGTAAGATGATGGGTTCACTAGCCGTGTAAACACTGAGGAGAACCCATCCAGAACAAGGTCCATCATCATCATCGTCATAAAAAGCTCCATCATCAGCATTAAGTGAAGCAGCTGATGTTGTGAAGCTCCTGTTAAACCAATCAGAGCTTTGATCAATAGAAGCAGGAAGCGTACCTGCTGTGAGCTCCTCCTCCAGCACCGTCTGAATCCCAGCTAGAATGAGCAAAGAAACCATGTTAGAGATTCTGCTGAAAGCAGCACAGCCTCAGACTGCTGGGCTGATTCTGAAACATGCTGGGAGATTAGAAAAAACAAAAAACAAGGACAGAACAGGACTAAGTTCGTTTTTTTTACTGCTAAGCTTTAGCAGTGACTAAATGAGCTACTCTGGTCTAGTCTGCAGGATTCTTGGTGTTTCCTCACTGGCAGAGAAGAGGTCGTGGACGGCCCGGGTCACATTGAACGAGGGAAGCTCCAAGCACTGCGCCAGGCAGGACAGGGCGTGACCCTGGACGGTGGGAGACTCGTCCTTTCGCCGAGCAAACAGCAGCTCCTGGATCAGGAACTTGTGCGGCAGGAACCTGGCCAGCTCCGGGTCCTGACAGTCCTCCACACTCCTCTCCGGCTGCGCCAACAACACCATCACCACGTCCACGGAGAACAGCCGATGCACCATCTGCAGAGAGGTGGAGACAGGAAGGACATCTGACTGAGAAGATGTTCTGAAGCAGCCGCAGCAGGCGGCCGCTCTTCCATGAGGAGGTGAGTAACCATGGTGGTGTTACCTTTGAATGACTAGAGAAGCTGAACAGCCACCTGATGAAGCAGGCGTAGTCCTCATTGGCCATCTGAGACGTCAGCATCCCCACAGCCTGGGCTCCATGGCTGCGGTACTCGCTCTTCTCCACCATCTACAACCAGAACCATGCCACAGATGTTCCAGTAAAGCCTGCCCAGTCATGGCTGCACTGCTCTGTCATTATCTGTCCAGAGGACGACTCACCTGGTAGCAGATGTGCTGCAGGAGGATCTGAAGAAAAGGTAGAGCCAGATCTTTGAGCTCCTCCACCAGATGACTGGAGAACACATGAACAGCAGTGGGTTACAGTGAATCCTCTGAGAGCTACAAGATGCTGAAACTAAATCCACCTTCGCTACCAGTTAGACTGGAAAACCTCAAGAAACATCCGACTTCATTTTCCTAAAACCAACCACATTTTTTATTTTCCCACCAGCAGAGGGCAGCAGAGAACCACTTTACAGTGAGTAAAAGCAGCTGGTTGATCCAGCTCCCTGGACAGTGGAGTGGAACGTCTTAAGGTGTAAAAACAACATCAGGTCCAGTTCGGTCTGTCCTTCAACCAGCTGGAATAACTTGGATCTGCTGCATTTCTAAATAACTTGCAGACCTTCCAAAGATGGACCAGATCATCCTTCATCAAATCTGTTAAGAACCAGTAGAACCACGACTGTTTACAGAACCTAAGAGCCAGTTTAGAACCTCCCACTCCTATGATAAATGTTTTTACATCCCTAAGATTGTCACAAAATTTACAAATTCTCAAACTTCCAAAAATACATCTTGCTAGAAGCCAATAGAATTAGCCTCTAATACGGAAATCTTTGTATCCAATGAAATGCAGTAAAGTATTTAAAGGTCCATCAGGAGCAGCAGGCTGAACGTAAGCAAACATGGCTGCCCTGGTGGTAACACCTGTGGACTCTGCCTTTCAGTCAGTGAACTCCACGAGGTGAGACCGGATCTGTCACCACGCTCATTACGTGCTACTAGATAAATCAGAGATGCTGACAACCAGCAGCACCGCATGGAGAGAACTGGTTACTGCTGAAGTTGAACAGAGTTGACATTTACTGTGAAATCACGACGCGGCAACCAATCAGGGACTAGTTGAAGGCGAAGCTTTTTGTCACTTAAAATGAAATGCAGAGAAAATCATGTAAACAATAGAAATAAGGAATCTTCTAAAGAGGTTTTTTGGTGGCTTTAAAAAAAAAAAAAAAAAAAAAAGAGTCGTTTTCATTTATCCCTAGAATCCCTGTTCATCTTCCTCCAGCATAGACCCTGGTCTGCTGTTAAACACTTCCCAGCATCGATGCTTCCTGCACACCTAGATCTACAAGGAAGCTGAATCCAACGGCCATCAAGTCGCAGCTCTGGATGAGCCAAAGTAGCCTCTTTACTTTCAGGGCTTTTCCAAAAATCGATGTTACTCCAAGGCGATTCAAAAGTTTTGAATAGAGAACAATTTAGCAGCAGTCCGTGAAGTTAAGTTTCATCTGCGCTTTTATTATGAAATACCGACAGCAAGACCTTGACAGGAAATGCCATGGGGTTACCATGGGTAACGGTGGGTCCAACTGAAGGGTCTGGGAAGTTGATGAATTAATAAATATTAAACAATCACCCACTAAATAAGTAAACATGCCCTCTGTTATATTCAACATCAGCACAGGAATGACGCGTTATGTTGAGACGAGCGCAGCGCCAACATCTGCTGGGGTGGCGACACTAAAATTAAAAATGATTCTATCCAAATCAGCAGAAACGGAGGTTTTATCTGCACAGATCAAGCAGCACTGATTATTTTTATTGAATTCGGAGCCTAATGGGGGACAGTTGACATCTCTGAAACAACAGTAGCACACATGATCTTTAATTCAATTATTCTATTTATTACAAATGACTATTTTAACAGCAAACACCTGAACTAATGAAGCACTAACCATGCATACTATTTGCGGAGTTTTTTCTAGTGGGTGGGCTGTCCACTTCACGCAGCTGAAGCTCCTTCAATTTGATGACGCTGTCCCCCACCGCCACCGAGCCCGGTCTGAATGCACCATAAGAGGTTTATTTATTAGTTTACTTCGCTATTTGTGAAACAAATCAAGAATGTGATTCGTTGCAGCTGCTGCTGCTACTGTGATTGGCTAAAGGCTCCACACGGAGGCCGGTGCCACTTGGTGATTTACCCAATCTGCTGGAAGAACTGAATGTCCCTTCCCTTTGTGAGACTTTCCAGATGCATGCTGGGTAGAATTCTAACTAAACACGGATCAATCTGGCTCATGCCATGTTAGTTTCCTAAAAGGTTGGACAGAAACTCAACATGTGTTGAATTAAATCAAAGGATGCAGCTGAAGATTCAACCAATGAGAATCGCGGGTTGATAGAAAGTCTGGTTTCACCATAAGGATCCCAGAAAGCATCCAGAACTTCTTTCCATGGTGCTTCCACACAAACAACACGATGTTGGATGAAAGCTGCTCACCAGACGAAGTGGATGGCCTGGTCCCTGGTGGTGAGGATAGCCTGGTTGGGAACGAGGAGGGAAGGCTTCCTGCCGTGGACTTTATTCATCATCAGGATGACGTAGAGCAGCCGATGGAAGACTCTCCTCAGGGACTGAGGGACAGACGGTGAATCAGTGGAGCTCCGGGTTTAAAAACTGCTTCATCGCAACAAGTCAGCAGTTCAAGCTCACTGAACTCTTCATAAACTCCACCAAGACCAACCATGAAAACTGAGCTGTTATTCAATCGATTCAGTTAAACAGGTTAACGATAATTGTTAGGAATCTAAACTCTGTATTAATTCCCACCACAGACCTGTGAGCTGCAGTTATTCTGTCTATAATTTTTATCACATTACATTGTTTTAATGAATTGACTTCCATTCCAGTCAAACTGTGGATGCGAGACGTGGTTCTGCTTCTAAAAGTTAATCAGGCTTTAATAGAACCTGTTCTGGGTTCCTCTGATGCTGCAGCAGCTCTGACTCCATAAAGAGCAGCGAGTCAAACATTCCTCACCCCATCTTCATATATAGATTTAGCTCCTGTCTTTATACTTTTAAAGAACCCTGACGAGTCGCATCCTCTAGGGACCCAAACAAGGTCCCTAATGAACGAATCCCTCACCCTTATAATGAATCACTGCCTCTGTTCCCTAATGAATTAATGACTCGACTCCCTAATTAATCACTGGATCTACTCTCCAATGAATCGATGACTCTTCTGTCCGAGATGATTATTCAGTGACTCGGTTCGGTTGAAGCCAGATCCATCCAGGCAACATTTACTAATGGAAAACAAGGTGAGAGGAGCTGGACCCAAGCCCCCTTGCTGGCATGTGGACATCATGTGAACATCTCCGAGTTCACATGACTGTTAACACATCAACATCGGTCTGACTCAGAACTTCCACCAGGAGGACCCAGTCTCCCTGGTGGACCTTCCTGCTCCTGTCATTGAGCTACAGTATCTATGGATGATCTTCACTACATGGAGCATCTGAGTCCTTTTCCTGACCCTGGTTCTGTCTGCTCAGCAGATGAACGGCCTGTTTAAGGTTTTAGCGCCCGTCCTACTCCTCTCTGAGCTCTACTGGTGTTCTGGTTCTGGTCCAGTGGCAGCTTTAAACACACATCTCTCCCTGTGAAGCCCTACTTCTTTCTGGTCTCCATGCTTCGGTGAGCAGAGCAGCTTCAGGCCATAGAAGGCCATCTCTGGGATGCTCTTCAGCTCACTGATGTCCCTGTGGAGAAACCAGACCAGATCAGCTTCATCTGCAGACGTTCGTTCCTCCATCAGGCCGAGGTGGACGGAGAACTCACTGTGGAGCGCTGAAGGTCAGCCCCCCCAGAACAGGCTCAAAGGACAGCAGCTTACTGAAGATCTGAGGAGGAGAGATGTTCCTGTTAGTGCTCCCAGAGGGGACAGAGTGTCCTGCTGGACAGACAGAGCGTCCCCTGTGTGTGTGTGTTGGGGGGGGGGTTACCTGTGTGCAGCTGCTGGCGCTCTGCGGTCGGTCTTTGAGGGGAAACGTCTGCAGCAGGAGCAGAAGGCTCTGGACCAGGAGAGCAACGGCATCTCTGATCTTCATCAGGTCCTGGCCAGAGAAATGTTGTTCTTCTTCCTCCTCTTCCTCATCGATGTCCATCTGGAAGCAGCAGAGACTCTCAGTCAGAGCGCCCATCGTGATGCCTTTTCCATTGGATCAGAACCGCTCCCAAAAACAGCAAGTTTTACACAGGATCTTCCTGTAAAAGTCATCGACCTGGGAGGAAAAAAATCTACTGCTGAGAATCTAAACGGACCGGGACCAGATTGGACCTGGAGCTAAGTGGTTCTGAGTACCTACCAGGCCAGAAACAAAAATAGGGATGAAATGATTCCTGAACTAATCAGCTGGTTCTGTTTTGTTGATATTTGAAGAACCAGCCAACAGCTGAGAACAGAAACAAAACCAGAACCAGAACCTAACATTAAACCTGAAGGTTTCTCTGTGATCAAATCTGCAGCATCCAGAACTACAGAACTGATTCCGGTCGGACAGATTAGCGGATCAGTGAATAAATGGCTGATAGTGCCCGGATGTTCTGAAGGACACACTGGACCTGGGGACTGGGCCCTAATCTGGTTCTGTACCTCCACAACATCTCTCCGCTGAGGTTTGGACCTCTTGCCGTCAGCCTGGGAACCTTTCAGCACGTCCTTCTTACGCTTCCTGCCGGACTCCTGAGGCCAGCAGTGGGACGGCAGGTCAGAACACGTGTCCAGCAGAACCTCATGGAACACCTTGTTGGCGATGCTTCCTGAAAGCAGCAGAGAACATGAAGAGAACAGCAGCAGGCGAATCAGACGGAGCTCTGCAGGAACCGGGTCGGGATAGAACCCGATTAGAACCCAGAGCTTTTCGTTCTGCTCACCTGGAACGCCCAGCAGCAGCAGGTAGATGGAGGCTGCATAGAGTCCACAGACCCTCTGCTGAACATCAGCACCTTTAGCCTTCGCCGTCAGGACAAAGTGGGACAGAACCGCCACCAGGGTCTTCACAGACACCCCGCTGTCTCCAAGGGCCACCCAGACACCCTGCAGCAGAGGACATCAGCAGGACTTAGTGCTGCCAGAGGGACAGACAGGAAGGGGGGACAGTAGGAGTCCACCTGACCTGAGATGCCCCCTGCTGGCCGACAGACCGCTGCTGTTCTGCTGCCTGCTCCATCAGGCAGTGGTACAGGGTTCTGAAGGACTTCTCCCCAGCAGCTCCCAGCTCATCCTCCAGCGGGGCGTCCAGCGGTCTCCTCTCAGTGAACTCCAGGTCCCACACAGCGTCCACCCATTCTGGGGATCATAGAGCAGCTTAGGATGGTTACTCTGCTTCTTAGCAGAGATGGACCGGTACGGCTTTAGCATTGGATACGATTATTTTGATGTCTGTCTAACTGATCCCTGGTAAACGAGGCGACATGTATTTGGATCCTTTAAGCACAAAGACTTGCTCCACCTAACTGGCTGGTTCAGCCTCCCAGTAGGAGGAATCTCCTCATACTGGTGACCAGATTAGCTACCAGGGATGAGAAGTGGTTTTGAACTGGTGACAAATACATCAGCTGAAGCTCTGTCTGCCACCACCGTGCTTCATTCTCTCTCTGAGGGGCTTTTGGTATATTCATCATCATCCTAATGAGCTCCTTAGATGGAGCCACTGAGGAGGCTGTAGTTATGCAGCAACAAGCTGTTCCTGAACTCCAGATGTCCTCCCATCAGAAGACAGACTGGTCTGACATCATCATTCCACATTAGGAGTAATTCTCTCCAGAAACAAAGAGAGCTTCAAACAGTGTTAGCTGGGTTCAGCTGCTCCTTTAGGATGGATTAGATCAGGTTCGCTTCTCAGCTGGGTTTGGGTCTCACCAGTCCACCAGAACATCAATCAGAATCATAACAAACACCCAAAGGAAGATGGAGCTATAAGACATGATTCTAAGGCAGATCGCTGTCACTGATAAGAGACCCTGAGGACCATCGTCATCCTCCATCCTTCCTCTTCCATTTAATAGAAATAAAGCAGAAACAACCACAAGTTGACTGGAAGCAGCAGAAAGCTCATTAATTATTCATGATTTTAAAATAAGTCTGTATTTATTTCCTACTATGTGACGTCATCTTTGAATTTAGCTTTAATTTTTTTTCAGAGTAAATATGATTGAATTAATTCACCTCCAAGGCGACCTTAAATCCGTCATTTCATCCATTTGATATTTATGAACTTCTTGGTGGTTTATTTTCTAGCCTTGTTTTTTTAAGCAGCATAATGCTGTTTTTTTTATTTAAAACTTTATTTGGACAATGAACAATAACAATTTCAACTTTAAAATAAAATAGTCCAAGAAAGACTCATGTTAATGTCTTCAACATAAAACAGTTACCAGAAATAATAAAGCCAGAAAAAAATCAAAAATTAATAACAGAAGAAACTTTAACAATATATCATTAGCAGAAATTAGATTTAGCTTCCCTACATTTATGAATATTTTAATGATACTAACAAGAAAGTTAACCTCTTTCTTGCCAGAATCATTCTAGGGGAGTGTTTTAAAGCCTGCTTTAATTTGTCTAAAGGCTGACATGGATCCAACAGCTGTTCGGATGTTCTGCTCTGTTGATGCGGTACTGATGTTGGACCTGGATAATCTGGGATGAAGCCGCAAAAAGCGGAACCGGGGCCGAATACCCGCTATTTCTTCAGTTTCTCCCGATAAAAACGCTGATATGAAATAATCTGTTACCTTGTGGGACTTGGTCCAGGCTGAGGAATTGAAGCGCAGCTATTAGATCCATCTTGTTTATTTGAAATCAGCCCGCCCGGAAGTAAGACGATTGGCTTTATCCGGTTCCTCCTTCCAGGTCACATTTAGCGCCCCCTGCTGTTTAGGAGGATTTCTGGACATTTTACAACAGTATGGCATTTCACCCTTGGTTTTAATTAATCATTTAAATGTTCCTTCGGTACAAGACATCAGAATCTGACTGCGCTCCAAATTTAAATATGTAATCGTACGAACAGAGGGATCAATGTGCTGCCCTTTATAAAGTTAGATGAAATTAGTTAGTTTGCATAAAAGTCAGATAAGTCACTGCTAACTTAAACCCTGTTAAAACACCAGCAGTAAATATTCTGCCATCAAATATTTAGATCTTTACAACCTTTAATACATGAGGGTTAGATCCTGAAGTTAATGTTTATTTCAGTTTATTAGAATTTTATTTCTTGCTTTGAATTTTCATTTTTATTCTTTTAACACTATTTTTCCATTTGTATATTAATGGGCCGTATTCAGGCTAATTATATATGAGCTCACATGGTTTGGGGACATACAGTGGATAGAAATGGTAATAAACGTGACTGTTTTTCTCTGTAAATGAATTTAAAATATTGCAGATAAAAACAAAGAAATCTAAAATAAACCAGTAAAAACCACAAGTAAAAACAAGAATAACGTCAATAAAACCCAGACTAAAGGAGTCTCGATGAAGGTCCATACATACTCCCAGCCACAGGGAACCCAGCTGTCCTCCACCCAGTATGGACCAACCAGCACCAATTACACCGTGCACCATTGTTACATCCAGCCGGCTCACAGAACTCTGGCTTTGTTTGTCTTCCTTGCATGTGACTCATAAACACACAAACAGGATTTAAAAGTAGCATCTGCATGTCGATCTATTTCTCCAAAGTCCTCACAGATCTGGTGAAGTTCACAGACCACTGGTAAATTCAAATCAATTCAAAATGAAAAATACTTTATTTATCCGAAAGGGAAATTAAATGTTGTAGTAACTCATATTTTGCTTTATCTTAACCAGTTGTTGTAAGTGTTGATGGCTGTAGGGAGGAGGGATCTTCTATAGAGGTCTGTCTTGCACTGGATCTAGAAAAGCCTCTGACTAAAGACACTCTGTTGTCATTTAAAAAATCTTCTGAATAGGATACTTGCAGTTGTCCATAATCTTTTTCACTTTATGAATATTTCTCTTTTGTGAAATAATCTCCAGAGGTTTCAGAGGAGTTCCTAGAACAGAGCCGGTTGTTTTACTTTACATGATTTCTATAAAAAAACTGAGAGTTATAATGTATGAAAAGCCTCCCCTCCCCTATCCCCCCCTCCCCTCCCCTCTCCTCTCCTCCCCTCCATAGATTTGCATGCATCCCTCAATCTGTGTCTGTCTGCAACCCTCTATGCAAACAGTGAGTCCACGCCCAGAAACATTCAAATGTTCGTGTTGACATGGTTTACTGCTCACTGTCTCACAATCAGAGGGTGAATTTTAGGGTGAATTTTAGTGAAGGTAACTCTGTGTTGCAGCATAACAACGTCTCACACTTCATCCCAACAGAGACACTCATACTTTTAAGAAATAAAAGCAGGTCTGATCAAATCTGGAGTTTGATTCAAGTTCAGACTAAATGCTTTTCTAGAGAAGTTTGGAAACAGCAGGAGAGCAGCTTTAGCATGTCTTAGAATCAAACTGTTTAGGTCCATGAAGGACCGCTCCAGTCAGTATCAAGAACCTTCTCATTCAAACATGGGAATCATCGGAACACTTCAGAACCATTCAGTCACTGATCGGGCCCGACTGACACACCACTGCATTCTATGTTACATTTATTTATTAGAATGCAAACCATCATTAGTTCAGTGGAACAAGTCATCTCCATAATGAAGGCCATATTAGACTTCTAAGCCAGGACTGATGTCAGTTTTCTACTTGTTTCCAAGGTGGTGCAAACTGGAGAAAACACAACAAGCCGAAGCCTGAGAAGAAGCTCGCTCCTGCAGTCACCAAACCCTCCAGAGTCCATCTCAGACATCTGAGTATAAAGTCCTCCCTCCTGGGTCCTCCCAGGTCACGCATGGCCTGGGTCTGTGAGCTATCCTGGTCACATCCAGTTCAGGTTTACTGTAGTACCACTTGTTGAGCAGCTGGTCCATCTGCTCCTGCTTCGTTATCCCATGGAGTTTATCCTCTTCATCCTCCCAGCCCCCACTGACCCTGGTGATGAAGGGTGGATGTGGAAGACGAAGAATGGACTCTTCTGTCATGTCCTCAAAGAACTGGACCACACATTTCCGGGCAAAGTCCCTGGCATGGAGGACACAAGTTTCATCAAAAAGCTTCTGCTCCACATCTAGGTAGTTGCTCCAGTATCGTGTCTGCAGGAAGGCAGCATGGTCGTCAAACCAGGGCTTGATGAGGCGTCCAAGTGCTCCCACTACGATAAGGAACAGGAGGATCGACCAGCCGACTGCCTGGAGATCAAAGCATGAGACACAAACCAACCAAAGGTGTTAGTCTCCAACTGTCAGGAGTGTGTGCCAAAGAGAATCAGAACCAAACCCTAAGAAGTGATCCAAACTCTGATTATTTGGCCTCCATCAGTGTGTCGTCCTGCTCTCTAGGTCAGACATAATGCTTAGCTTCGTGTTATTAGAGGATTCCCATCATTTCTAGCTTAATTTGGGTCCCTGATCCAACCATGTTACCTGCAACACCCACCCGACCAATCTTCCTACTCCACCCACCTGCTTGGCTCTCATCTATAAAACGCTTTTGCTGTGTATTTTTTGTTTGAACACCTGAAACATTTGGTATAGAGAAAAGCAAAGACGGGAAATCAGAACCTCTTCGCAGCACCATAACTCAGGCACAGACTCTGCATCAGTGGTTCTACAGGAACTAAAGCCCCTCCTGAGGCTTAGCTCACCTGAGAGTAACAGCGGACATATCTAGAGACGGCTTTTCGGAAGGAGCTGTTCCTGAAGATGACGTCCTCCTTGCACGGCACCTTGGCCATGATTTTAATCACATCCAGGCCCGTGTTGTTGGGGACACCTGAGGATACACGAGATGTAAGCAAAGCAGCGGGCTTACAGCCTGTAGGAAGAGTCCATCTGGGTCCGGGTTTACCTGAGAAAAGCCCAGGGTCGACAGTCACACTGAAAGCACAGATGAAAATCTTCCCGTCCAACAAAGTGACCAGAATCCACACCATTGGGGCGAGCAGGGCCCGCTGGAGCATGGCAGAGAACAGGTACCTGTAAGGACAGTCATCTGGGTCAGCACTAGTCCACTGAATCAATTATCAACCAGTCAATCAACTTACACAATGCAAGGGATCAGTCAGTCCACATCCACTACAGAACCTGGGTCTACTGGGTTCCGTCCGCATGATGGGCCTTAAATTACTTAGAACCCATTCAAAAATCTGGCAACAACAAGTACTAAATTAAAGGAGGAGCCATATAAGTCTGAAAATCATCAAAAAGTTCCTTCATTTCTGTCTCTCTAATTAAACAAGAACTAGATGATATAGAAGTTTTCTGCTCCAGCCCATAAAACTCAGCATTTAGAAGATCAGAACATTACATCACAACAATTATTCTGAAGATCCAACACTGTCTCCATGTTCTGTTCAGTATCTGGGCTCCTTTGGTATGGTTTCCTGCATGGAGCCAATCAGACTGTAGTTCTGCTGAGGTCGAAAGGAAGTCCAACTTGCTTTAAGATAGAGACCTCCAGCTTGTATGAAGTGTTTGTTTTGGTTGGTTTGTATGACTCATTTTCCTATAAAACTTTTTTTCTTTGATGATGTAATTGTCTGTTGTAATATTATTTAAAATTATTCTGATTGAATGTTCTAATAAAATCTTATACTTAAAAGTTCTAATGTAATGCTTTGAAGAAACGTTCTGATAAAACATTTTATTTAACATTCTGATTAAATGTTCTGATGACACAATCTATTGAAACGTTCACATGAAACGTTTTGATGTAACTTTCTGATTAAACGTTCTGACTAAATGCTCTATTGAAACATTTTAATGTAACATTCTGATATAACATTCTGATGTATCTGCCTGAAGAAACGTTCTGATGTAACTTTCTGGTGAAACGTTACGATTTAAATGTAACCTTCTGATGACACATTCTGTTGAAACATTTTAATGTAACATCATGATGTAACTTCCTGATGTAACGTTCTGATGACACATTCTGTTGAGACATTTTAATGTAACATCCTGATGTAGCGTTCTGATGTAACGTTCTGATGACACATTCTGTTGAAACATTTTAATGTAACATCCTGATGTAACGTTCTGATGACACAT
>JAUZNJ010032786.1:0-13505 GCA_034780135.1 Jordanella pulchra | reverse complement strand
GGGAGACCAATTGACCTAACAGTCATGTTTTTGGACTGTGGGAGGAAGCCGGAGAACCCGGAGAGAACCCATGCATGGGGAGAACATGCAAACTCCATGCAGAAAGACCCCGGACTGGGAATTGAACCCAGGACCTTCTTGTTGCAAGGCAACAGCTCTACCAGCTGCGTCACCGTACAGCCCCATAAGATGATATTAGGTGTTAATTGGTGCTTTCCAGATTTACTGCTTTAAATGATCATCTTGTTGTCCATCAAAGTCCTCTTCAAAGCTCCAGTTGTTGGATGTGTGCCCTTATTTTGAACTGGAAAGTGCTTTGATCTACAGAAGACCTGAAAAACAAGCCTAAGCAATATCCCCTCCACCACAGTGCAAATATTTCAAATCAAATATTTCTAGAAAGCATTGTGACATTTCACTTACTATACATGTGAACATTTTACTGCCTTATTTCCTAAACATATTATTTTAACTTATTTGTTCAAAATTCTCATTCAAAGACATTTTCAAAAATGTCTTATTGGAACATAAATACTCATATTCTTTGCCATTCAACTGATTAAATAAAAAAATGATATTGATTACACAGGGTTATCAATTGTGCCATAATTTACGCTGTTCGGAGGGTATGATACTTAAAATTATTGTTATCCTGTTTAAAAATGCTCAGTTAGTATATTTTTATAAAAATTTGCTAAAATTAATTTGTTTTGAAAATTGTTGTTTATATAATGTGTCAATGTTGACAATACATCTAACTATGTAACAAAGTCAAAAGAGTTACGACTATACCTCAGAGACCAGATTGTGTCACAAAACCAATTATGACAAGGAAGCATGCATATTTCATCAGAGTAAAACAACCTAAAAAGCAATTTGGTTTCATTTACAGCATGTGGGAATGGCAGAGGTTTAAACTAACAATATAATGGTTGCCTAACAGGAGCAAGTGCTCTCATTTGGAAGCAGAAGAACCATCATAGAAGTCAGCCATTGCTTAGGCCTTCCACCCATTCAGCCTTTATGTTGGAGTGTTTAGAAAGATATTTCAGCCTGCTTGGATTTTGCAGAAACATAATGTAGTATGTATTAGAGCAGGTGAGACAAACGTATCTACTCTGATTAAATCAAAATGGATGTTTTTGCGCCTGAACTTCACAAATCCATGTCTCGGGAAAATTAAGTGATGCTCCTCACGTGGCTATTGCCATTTATTCTGTGAATCACGGTGATTGCGTCATGTTATTCTATCTGTAATAGAATTGGCAAAAAGGTGAGAACAGCAAAGTATTGAAAGGCTGAAACAATAACAGCTTATCCAGGGTTATCTGGAACTTATGCTGTACTTGCAGTTAATATTCTAAAACAATAATGAAGCATACAGCTAAGCTGAAAGGTGCAAAGGCATAGTTTTTGCAAGTTGTTGAGTGGTTGAGCAAGAGCTCAAATGTGTAATTGCCGCCAAAGGATATTAAATGTTTCCAAAAGACCCGGATATGTCTGTGTGCTTACTTTCAAGCAAAGTTACCCAGTAAATAGACTGTAAAATGGCTTTTAAGTCTTTTAAATCACAACAGGCTCTTGCTGCTGCTGTTATGAATTTGCATGGTTGTATAATCAGAAAGATATGGTACAACTTTATCTCTTTTAGGCAGTGTACAAAGAGGAAGCATTTGTTTCCTACTACAATGACAGGCAGATTAAAGTTTCTACGTGAGATGCAGAAAAAAACAGAGGCTTCTGGAATAAATTAGTTAATTAGGAAAAATACAAAATGAAATGAATTAAACCAAAGCAACGGTGAACCAAATACAGATTTCCAGTGCAAGAACCTGGAACATGGAGGTAGTTCTAATAGTTTTTGCTGCTGCAGTGCTTGGCTGGCTCACCCTTCGAAAATCTACTGTGAATTCACTACATGTTAGAAGGTTCTTTTGTAAAAAAGGCTGGAGAATTATAATACTTAATCATACTTGTTTTTAGGCTTTGGCTGTATTTTCTTTTTTTCTCTCTCTTTGTTTTTTTTTTGTTTGTTTTTCCAGTGACTAAAACAAGATTTAATGTTAGTGCTTAGCTATAGTCAGTTTCTTGTCCAAATGTAAGTATATAATATAAAAATCAAATATTATCTAAACACTTTTAAAATGACTAAATGTTAAGTCAATATTTTTAAAGAACTTTTGTTCTGAAGTTACAAAAACAGTAGCTTGTTTTACAAGAAATTTAAGAATAACTCCTTTCTGTGTCAGAAGATGCAGCTTTAGTTGATTTGAGCTTTTAGATGTCCGGTATGTTCATGGTCTGCTATGGCTGTTTAAATTAAACATTTAGAAAACATTTAATAGAAAAATAAAATACATAAACCACTAGTGTTGTACTGAAAAAAAAAAACGGATGGAATTTAGTTGTGCAGCAGCTTTGCCTTTCTGTAGATACACAGATCCATATTGGTGCCTGATAAAGAGACCTGTGCTCGTGAGATCAATCAAAGCTGTGATGGTCTCCTTCCATTAGAGTGTGAAATGGTCAATCAGGGATGTAAGCTCTTTCTCTGTCAGTTCTCACCTGCATTAAAGCTCGGCTATTTGTATAGATGCCAACACATCAGCAACTATTCATTTTCTCTCTCACACAGCTTTTGCACCTGAAACTTTTTCCTGAAAGATTCACTCAACGCACACTATTACCTAATTACTAGACTGTCATTCCACATTGATACAACCACATATGTTACTGCCTAAGAAGCTCTCCTTCACATTGAGCCTACTCTGACTGTAACCAATTGTCTTTTCCATTTGCATGGATAGCCGTGGATTTATCTGTACAGTATGCCATGGCTCAGACTTGTGTATAGGCATGTATGGGGATTTACGCCTGTTTTAACCCCAGGGTTAGCCATCAGTATTGATTAGTACAGACTTAGCCTGATTTTAATCCCTGCTTGGTTCGAGACGATCGATCAGGGCGTCGAGCTTTCAAGTGGGTTTAACGACCTGCTGGCCCCCTTTCCCCCGCACCCACTTTCCTGATGAGCTCTTTTTCAGCTGGAAAGTGAAAAGATGATGGTCATTATCACAACCCATAGGAACAAAGCAAAGTCTGCTCATGAAGCCCTACAGAAGCACCTGCCAATGAGTTGATGGTAAAATATGACTACACTCGTGCTTCTCCTACGTCTGCAGCTTGTGTAGGACATTGTAAAAAAAAAAAGAGGACAAGATGAATCTGGGTTTTCTCGACAGCAGTGTCACTGTAAAAATACCTAATGGTGAGTTATGACCACTCAGCTGGAGGTGTGAGCGTCCCTTTATGTCTTTATGGGTTCACTGAAGACATTTATATGGGACAACATGGGAAGCCTTATAGGAGCTATGGTGCCCTGGGATTTGAAAAGAGTGGTGAATTTACAGTTCTACACAATGATCACAGCAGTACAGACATGAGTTTGAGCTGTATTTAAAACTGTCTGCATGAAGGAAAATGGATTTAGGAGCATTTCTGCTCGTGGAAATACCCTGACAATATGTGTGTGCGTCTTTGTGTGTGTAGAGGAGAGAGAGGGAAGGATAGTTACTCTGTTTGGCGTTTCTCCTCCATTCGTCCTCCCAGAGGCAGATCAGGCGAAGAGGAAATAAATTGGAGAAAGAGAATAAATCAATGCTAAACTGAGCACCATTGAGACCTCCTAACCCTCACGCTGTCACTCACACATACACTCACAAAAACACAAAAAGTGAAATATATCCAGGGTAACCGAAGTACAGTATACTCCTATTTCTCTTCATAAACCCCACATACAGTCCATAGAGAAGAGACTGGCATTTTTATTGCACTGGATAACATCATAGCTTCTTTACTTAAAGTGAAGCCTTCAGATTTTACCTTCCAATCATCTGTGTCTAGAAACTGTTTTAACTGCCTTCATGGTTTAAACCTTTAAATTTTCTTTTTTTATTGCTTACACAACCAGATCTAAAGCTAATTTCAACCTGCAAATATAATCTGACATCAAGCTTTCTGCCTTAATATGATAAATAACAATCGTACTATTGTATCGCTGGCCTTTCAGCCTGCACTTTTAGTAAACAATTACCTGATCTTTATGTGCAGATGGCATGGCAACTGCTTTCATGATTTTCAAATTGACTGTCAGATCACTTAAATTTATTACCTTTATTGATTCTAATTGCGCAATAGGAAAGCTGGCAGCTAAGTATCATCTACCATTAATAAAACAGAGTCTAACATATTCTTATTCATATTTGCATATCTGTGGTAGAGCTGCCATAAACACTGCCTGCAAGATCATCTTTGGTGGAGTCGGTTTGGAGTAATGGTGGCTGGTACTAAGCCCAAACGGACACCTCATACTTGCGGTCTCCCATTTATTGGGGACTGACTCGAGGGGGGAGCAGTCTCAGCAGAGACACCCTCAGACTTCCCTCTCTCCAGACACCTCCAACGTACCTACCCCCCCAGGAGGAAGGCGTCCAGGAGCATTTGAAACAAATGTCTGCCACCTCAGCTGGCTCCTCTCGATGCTGAGGAGAAGCTGCTCTACTCCGAGCATCTCCTGGATGGCCAAGCTCCTCATCGTATCTTTAAGAGAGAGCCTTTCAGCACAGCTTGTCCTTTACCACAAAGAACCAGTGAAATGTCTGCAACACTGCAGCAGCCGCACTGATCCGTATATATATCAGTTTCCTGCTCCGTTCTCCCATCACTCATAAACAGGGCCCAAGATACTTATACTCTTACACTTCAGGCAGGGATTTTCCTCTAACCTGAAGAGAGCAAGCCACTTTTTTCCAGTTTTCAGCTGTGAACCACCTGTAGGTATTTGCAGAAGTGAGCCACCAGAACCACATCATCCACAAAAAGCAGTCTCAGTTTGTGGTCGTGTGAAGTACACACCTATCCTGTTTACAGATTCTCTCCCCTGAGGTGTTCTTCTTTGCAGCTTCTCCAGAGTATTGTCTGTCCTCGACCCACATGTGTCTATTTCATGTTGGCCTACCATATATAATCCATAATGAATGCAGTTTTTGGTTTTGATGTGACAATGTTGGTAGCTTTGTTGGTTTGAATTTGCTATCTAGTCACTAACTTCTATCTGTAATAACGGGCTGTGCTTTTGTGCTAGAACTGCCTTGAACATAAACTGCAGAAAAAAAAACTTCACTGAGTTCACAGTGAGCTAACATATGATTGCTGTCATTTCTACTTATTAAATAATGCATTCTTGCATCTACATGTGCTAAGTTGCAGCTGCATTGGAGCTGCTTTGTCCTTCAGCCTCCACAAGGGGGGACTGCAGCCTTAGCAGCTTCAACACTTCTTACACTTGAGTATTTTTACAGCTTGACTTGTGAGAATTCTGGTGTATTTTTCTCTCTTTCAGCTTTACATTAACAAAACCTCTTTTAAAGAACACTGACATTTCAGTGATCTTAAGAATCCATAAACCAAATTAATGTTTATCTAACTTCAGAATTATAACTAGGTTTTTATTTTAAAGGTTGGAGGATATTCTGTTCAGGTTTGCAGGATATGTTTGTGTCAATTCTTCCACCATTTATCTGGCAACAATATTATCGATATTTCTACAAGGTCACATATTTAGTCATGTTTAAAAGCTGTTTAAAAAGTCAGCGTCACATTACCATGGATTCAATTGTCCCTAGCACTGTTATTGCATTGCTCTTCTCTGCTTTCCCTCTCAAATTTGAAGTAGAGTTCTTTAAAACTGAGAGACATTTATCATCATCCAGGCCTAATTTGCAAGTCATCACAGTGGGACTTGTCCTTTACATCCACAAAATTATTTGACATTGTAAAAGTTGCTTTCTCCTAAAGTAATAATACAGTGATATGCCTAATTGTGTTTTTATTAAATCTGGACAGCATTTGATCATCTCTAGCACAAAATGTAGAGATTTATCTGTGATTTTTAGACATTAAAAATGCTTAGTTTGGAGGAAAAAAATAACAAACCACAACCTAAAGTTGCATTAGTATGGGCAGAGTTATTCTAGTCGTATTAAAGACTGTTTAAAACACAGTTTTTCTTTTTTCTGGGAAACCTACAGTTTAGATAACTCCCGCCAGAGTCTTAACAAATACTGGACATGCAATTTGAAAAAGTTGCATTCCTTCACCAAGTGAACAGCAAAAGACAATAGATTCCTCTAAAATCAAACATCACTGAGTTTTTGAGGTCTGTATGGAGCTGAATAGTTCAGAGCACAGATGGAGCTGAGCACTGGAGGTTGGGGGAACTCCAGAGGGAGGGTATAGATTGGGATTATGGGGGTGCATGAGGGAAAGGCTCTTCACTGTGTTTCCATTCAACCTAAGTCCTCTAAGACCTCCTTATCTCTTCTGAGAGGACCAAACTGAGATCTGATCTAATGCCAAGTGCCACAAGTGAGTGTGTGCGAGTGAGGCACAGCACTTTGATGAGAGCCTGCTGGGGATGAGGATGTGTTTCTGGATAATGAACGAGTTCAGAGTCTATGTGGGTGCGTATGAGAGTTAACATTTAAGGATGGTAAATTAGTCTGCTGGTTTATATGTTCCCATGTATGTGTGCCCTATGTCTGTGCACTCTGCCTCCTTGCTGAAGGGCTGTTTGGAGTATTCTGTGCAGGTTTTGCTCCCGGAGGGAGGAGGGTTTTTGGGGTCTCGCATTCAGATGTAATTAGCCCAGACAAAGGCCTGGTTAAAGCTGGAATCCTCCAAGCTCCCTCTTCCTTTGATTGTGAGGGCCAGCTGTGGAGGAATGGCCATTATCTCCCTGTGTCCGGCAGCATAAAGAAGCCCCCTCCCTTCTGCCCCAGTTACCCCCGGTGTTAGGGTTCCCACAGGGGGAGGGCCATGAAAGGGTCACATATTGGTCTGGATAAATTGCTGGTTCCCTCACATAAACTGATTTATCTCACACTTGAATCATACAGTTTTTTTAAATCAACATGAAGAACAGGTAACACTATTTACAGAAGAGCAAAAAACAGAAAGCTTTTTTCACACTCTGAGTAATTTGGATTTTTGAAAATCCGATTACATTCTTTTTACCTCATTTTTCCCCCCAAACCAATAGATGCCTCCTTCTAGAGGTATTTTCCATTTAATTTGTTCCTTTCAGATCTTTGATATATCATCAAGATTTTTTATTCTGCACATTGGGACACTTACAACCATTAGGCTTGAAAAGAAATTGAATCTTTACAGCTATGGGGGCACATAATTACTGTTAATTTAACGCTCAGAATCTCCATCCTTAACCTTCACTCTAGAATACATGCAGGCAAACTGAGGCAGCATGTGTGTGAACCTGCTGAGCAATACCCAGCAGCCTTTGACTGAATTAACAGCGACCCCTTCGACTTGTAAGAACAGGCCTCGCATCTTTTATGCATTATTAAGTTCTGTAATTGGGCAGCCAGTAGTTTGCATATTAGTCTATTAGAGTAATATGTTTTGCCTGTATCAACACACGGCTTGCCAAAACCCCTGGTGACACATTTAGTAATTCTCTGAATTGTGCCCCTGATCATAAACTGCTGTTCTTTCGATCCCATTAAATCTACGTCTAGTTTAAGTCAGTAAATCCCAGGTTTATTCATTCGCAGTATTTACTAATTAACCAATCAATACTCAGAACCTTGCAAAGGTATTCATAGTCTTTGTTCTTACATTTTTCCAGGCTACAACAGATATCTTCGTTGTATTTTACTGGGCATAACTATATCTAATAATCTTTCTGCATAGAGTTTACATATACTCCCTGTAGACGTTGGACTTCTCTCTAGGTACTCCAGCTTCCTCTAACAGTCCCAAAACATGAATGTTACTGTAGGTTCATTGGTTTCTCTAAATTGCACCTTGTATACATTGATGTATGTCTATACATTACGTGTTTATTTCCTCGTAGACTGGTGGAGATATGCACCAGGCCCCTTGTGACCCATGACAGTTAAGTGGCAGCTGTTGGGTGGACCAGAATACCAGTGAAGCAGGGAAAATGATAAATTGCTTTTTATGCTTTTAGCAAACAAGATCTATAACCTCTTGCATGCATTCAGGACAATCTTTGGCTCCAGTTTCAGCACAAGCTTTGTGGGCTTTGTCTCTATGAGCTTTTCAAATATAGAGACTAAAATCTTAGCCTATTCTTGTTTGTAAAAGAGCTCGTGCTCAGTAAGATGGGATGGAGAGTGTCTGTGAACACGAGTTGTTATGTCTTGCTAAAGTCTTGACTGGATTAAGGTTTATGCTTTGACTGCACCATTCTCATACAACGTTGTTTGTCAAACTGGGCTGTTGATTCTCTGACTGTCACATAACCTAAGCCTAAATTTTTCAAAAAACTGTTATCCACTTCATTACTATAAGCTGCAACTTTCCCAAAAAAGTTGGATTTATATAGGTTGTAGCAGTTTATATCTATTTACTCTTGTTTAAGCTTAACACTAACACTTTCTGCTTCACCCGTCAGCTAAGATTTCAGCTGCAGATGTAAATCAATTTTGTTTGTTTTTTCACATAATATAATAATATATTTGTCTTCTCTGCATTGTCCTAAATCTAGCCAATAAAATCACATATCCCTAAAACTTTCAAGTAGGTATGGAGACACCCTGAGGCTCTGAGAGGATTTCAGGGGGACTCAGCAGAATTCATATTGCTATTTTTTTATGTATTTATTTATTTATTTTTTGTATCCCTCAAAGAAGTAACAGAACGGATACAGCCAAGCCAGCACACATGTTTGGTTACGTCAATATGGTGCGTTATTTAGAAAACTTTTATTAGATGTAGTCAGTGCAACATTTCTTCATGTTACTATTCTTACTAGTACATATGGATGAAATTATGTAAAAAAAAGCGTGATTTAAGATTATGTATTAAAGGATCTGTTGACGGCTTCTTCTGTTTAACAGCAATTGTTATTTTCAAACCTTTTAAATATATGTCAAAGCTAAATTTCCTGTGTTCTGCCACTAAAATTGCCAAACACTCGACAAATAAATATGCATTAAAAGCTACATTTGCAGATATTTGCAGTAGGAAAATTGAGGATATTTAAAACATCTTCAGTATTTATGTTGCAGCTTAGAGCTCATTTGCAATAAAGCAGTTAAAATCTGAAACAAAACTTTTACACATACAGTATCTGGTATTACATGGTGTAGATTTTGTTTCCACAATCCAAATAAGTGATATACTACAGTTTAATAAATATACTTGGTTGACATGTGGCATCATAAATAATGGATTCTGACAAAAATTGTATTACTTAAGTAATTTTATTCTTTAAAACCTAAATAAATCTGAAATAATTTGTGCAAATTTGAATCAAGTCATCCATCTGTTAGTGCCAGTGCTATTAGGGTGACGGGGGCTTGTGCCTATCTCTGGCAGACGTAGGGCAAGAAGACAACCATGCACACACATCTTTATATTTTAAAGGGAAAATAAAGAATCCGGTTAACCTCTAAAGTCATGTTTTGGACTGAAGAGGAAAGTGGAAAAGAACAAGCAAAGGGAAAACCTGCAAGCTTCAACCCAGAAAGACCCAAGGCCAGAATTTTAATCCCCAACTTTCATGCTGGAAAGAAATAATGCTAATATCTGCACCAACCTAAGCACTGTGGGTATAAGAGGCAAATATTTTTTTAGGGTTTTTTATATCATCAGTAACAATGTCTTCCTGTAATAAAGGTATCACAGATTAACTGCATTCTATTACTGCTGTGATCCCACAGAACTACAATTCTTCAAATAATATATTGCAATTAGTTTGTTCTAGTTGGCTTGTCTTCTTTCTTGTGGCATAAAATTAGGTCTTTGCTTCTGGTGAAAATTTCCTGATTTGATTCTAAGCATGACTAGAAACTACTGAGAGGCACCAGCTGGTCACTTCCAAGTATTAGCAAACTGAAATTCAATTAAACAAAAGAAATACAGTCAAATGTCTGTGATATTGGCTATTTAAGCCAATTTAGGCCTTTGGAGCCATGATGATGATTTTATATGACAGCACACAGGCAATATGAAGGCAATAAAACCTATAATGTCAACATATAGTGTCTTAAAAAAATAAACTTTAACTTCCTTAAAAATATCCATGCCTGTATAACTTTTATACATTTTATATTAAAGCCCCAAACTGCATTCTATTGTTGTGGAATTGTTTATGTTAATACACACAAAGTAGAGGTATGAATGATAATGAAAAAAATATATAAATAGATCTAAAGCAAATATGCTGAAAAATATATGGGAGATGTAAAGAACATTTGAATTCAGGCCACACACATCAGGTCAGAGAAACTGCTGTAACTCATCACACTTGAATCAAATGGCTCTTAGGAGGTTTCATCCTCTCCAATCTGGAGTTATTTTGTTGTTTTTTTCTGGTTTGTCATGTATTTAGCTCCAGCTTCTCATCATCTCTGCACAGTTTGTCTGTCCTCCCTTAAGAGAAGTATGATAAATGTACAATGTTGCCCTTACCTCATTTGTTAATGTTCTGCAAATCTTGCATTGCTACAGTGTTCCCCAAACAGTTCTACCCTAAAGCATATTCCATTTTATTGTTGTGGTTTCCAAAAGACCACAGAAGATTTCTCTGATGAGAAGAGGCTTAAAATGTGTTACAACAATTTCATAGAAAATACTGTGCGTTAAAATTAAATCAAGTCTAAAAACTACGTTTTTGAAAATGCCTTTTTCGAATACTGAATATATAACGCAGAAGGTTACGGTTATTTGTATAATTATTTTACTAAACTTTAATTCAGTTTCCAGGAGCTGGTATGAAAATGTTTGCATCACTTCTCTAAAGTAGATTCCGGGTTTTTGGTTCATTGACCACGTCTTAACAATTCAAGCCCCCCTATGGTGGTCAGAGTTGTTGTTTTTTTTTTTTTTTTTTTTTTTTTTTGTGGGGGGGGGGGGGGGGGTGCCCCCCTCACTCCTGTGTGTGCATCCATCTCCAAAGTTGACCCAACAAGCAGGTGGGTGGGGGCACGGCGCACTAAGGGATCCATTCTTGCAGCCTCCTCTCTGTTTGGCCCCTCAGCTGCCCTCTCTGATAGCCACCCCTTCCCTTGCATTATTTGTCCCCAATGCCCGAGCGAAGGGCGCAACAGAAGCAGCGAATTGCAGCTGTGACGTGGCGTCGTTGATCCATTCACCGCATTCGCCATGGCAACGGGGCAGGAGTTGGAAGCACGCGATCCCTCTCCCACTTTCTCCCTCTCTCTTTGGACAGCGTCCTGAGGGCAGATAGGCAACTGGGAGTTCTTCCTCTCGACCGCTGCAATATGTCTTACAACGATATGGTTTCAAACCCTTTTCTTTATTGGGTTTATCAGAGTTCGTTTTTGTTTGTTTTGTTTTGCACAAAAAATACATATGCGGAAGGTCTGAAACTTTTACGCTTGTTTTTTACGCATGAAACCAACAAATATGACCCATTGACCCAGATAAAGAATCCTAGGCTATAAATATTATCCAAAGTCCAACAGTTAGCTGTATTTTCCGTGTTTAAACAAAGTTACCCAATTTATCCCTCGACTTTGTTCACTAACATGCTGCAGGACTGCTCGCATTGTTGGCCAGACTGATTGGGGTTTCAACACAATCTCCCGTGACCAATGAGCGGGGTGCTGTCAGGGGTAACCACATCTGTCAGGCGTTCTCGGCCAATAAAGAGCGGAGCGAGGCGGACCACAGGTGCGCGCCTCTGCGTCCCCTTGGCACAGCGCCCGGGAGATGCTGGAGAGAGACGACTATAGTTGCCCCGTGGCGCAAAGAGAGTTCCTGTCAGAGGCAGCCTCCCTCCTTAACTCCGGCTATCACTCTGGCTCCGAGAGAGTTTATGGCGACCGCAGCGTCCAACCACTACAGCGTTCTCAACACCCCCAACAGCGCGCCGCCGCCGCCGCACTCGGAGTCCGGGAGCATGCAGCAGGCGGCAGCGTACAGGGACGCGCACACCCTGCTCCAGAACGACTACGGCTCGCTACCGGGCGGTGGGCATCCGCTCAGCCACGCGCACCAGTGGATCACAGCGCTCTCTCACGGTGACAGTGGGGCACCGTGGCCGTCCAGTCCCCTCCGAGAGCAGGACGTGAAGCCCATACTGCATGACAGTGACCGAGATGAGCTGCAGAACTCCAGCAGCCTGCAGCAACAGCAGCAGCAACAGCGACACCCTCACCTAGCGCACCAACAGGCGCATCACGACGCTAGAGCATGGCGAAACACTACGGCTACGACGCATATCACCGGCATGGCGACATCTGAGGGACAGAGCCTGGTGTATTCCCAGTCCGGCTTTGGTTTGATGCCGGGGGGAGAGCAGGGAGGGATGCATCACCACCCCCTGCGGGAGGAAGACCACCACAGCCACAGCCCGCACCTCAGTGAGCACGGGGGCGGCCCCGGGGCCCACCACCACCAACAGCACGGGGGCCATCAGGACCAGTCGGACGAGGACACGCCGACCTCGGACGAGCTGGAGCAATTCGCCAAGCAGTTCAAGCAGCGACGGATCAAACTGGGCTTCACCCAGGCGGACGTGGGGCTGGCCCTGGGGACTCTCTACGGGAACGTCTTCTCTCAGACCACAATCTGCAGGTTCGAGGCGCTCCAGCTCAGCTTCAAGAACATGTGCAAACTCAAACCGCTGCTGAACAAGTGGCTGGAGGAGGCAGACTCCACGTCAGGGAGCCCCACCAGCCTGGATAAGATCGCAGCGCAGGGGAGGAAAAGAAAAAAGCGGACCTCTATCGAGGTGGGCGTCAAGGGCGCTCTGGAGAGCCATTTTCTGAAATGCCCCAAACCTGGAGCGGCGGAGATCAACTCCCTGGCGGACAGCCTGCAGCTAGAGAAGGAGGTGGTGAGGGTCTGGTTCTGTAACCGGCGGCAGAAGGAGAAGAGAATGACTCCTGCAGGGGGACAGATACCAGGAGGAGAGGACATGTACGGGGACACCCCTCCTCACCACGGAGGACAGACTCCTGTGCAGTGACCCCTGTCTAGTATTCTCACATTTATTTTGGGAGAAAACACAAACCTCTGAAGGAGGCGGCTTCTTATTTCTTAAATTCTCAGTGCTGGAACTGGACTTCAGCCAGTTTTAAGTGTTGGACGAACGCAGGGATGCAGAGTGGCACCCCGGTGCTAAAAACACTCAGCAGAGATGTGTAGAATGGCTTTACGCCAGGCATAATGAGCAAGTGTGTGCTAACCAAAATGGGGAAGAAAACTAAAATGGGGGAGGGAAAAGGCAACGACATTTTCTGCATCAGTCTTCAAAGTAAGGCAGGAGGAAAAATATAGGAAAAGGCTGCAGTCAGTGTGGGAAAATAACCGCCATCTTCCCATCATAACAAAAGCGACAGGGATCCTGCAGCTTTTGGCAAAAGACAGGGCTGAAAGGCTGACACCTGCTGTAGTCTACAACACAGGCCACACACTTTATTATTACTATT
>JAUZNJ010032785.1:0-13505 GCA_034780135.1 Jordanella pulchra | reverse complement strand
CCCGACAGAGACTGAGAAACACTGAAGGGCTTAAATACACAGGGGACAATCAGGGGAACAAGACACACCTGGGAGCAATCAGGGGACACAAGGAGCACAGAGAAACAGAAACACAAGCAAAGACAGACGGATCATGACAGAGTGTGTGTGCATGGTTGTGTTGCCCTGCAACAGACTGGCGACCTGTCCAGGGTGTACCCTGCCTTATGCCCATAGACTGCCAGAGATAGGCACAGGTAACCCTGTGACCCTGGAATAAGCTGCAGAAGATGGATGGATGAAAAAAATCAGCTCTGCTTGCTTTATTTATTATTATATAAGCATTAATATAATATAGAAGTCTGTTGTAAAACAATATTAAAAAACAAAACAAAACAATGCTTATCAGAACTAGCACATATTCATCATTTGCATTTATTATATTCTTAATGCACTTTTTCAATAATTATTTTTCAGATTAACAGATCATTCAACAAATAACTACAATAACTTTTATCTTTTGACTTAACTTTTGAAAGGGAATCTTTCTTCTCCAAGCTCATTAGTAGAAACATTAGAAATAGTGGTGCCTAATTTGGCAAGGTTGAAACCCCCACCTGTGACTATGGTATCCGAAAAAATTTGCTTACTTTGTAGCAGAAAAAAAAACAAGACAATTGAAGGGACAGTCCATATCAAGTCAAGTACTAAAGCTGTTCAACCGAATCAAATTTTGACAAAATGTTTTATTTCCTGACAAATAAATTACAAAAACTCAGAAACAGAAAGTGTACACCATCTCAGCTCTTCTTCCTGCCGTCTCTATGTTTTATAACTGGTTTCCATCCATCTTCTCCCCCTTTATCAGTCAGGGTCACAGTTGGGCTGGTGCCTATCTCCGACAGACTATGGGCGTAAGGCGGGGTACACAAAGGACAGGACGCCAGTCTGTCGTAGGGCAGCACATAGACACACACACAAAGATATACAACCATGCACACACTCACACACACCTAGGGACAATTGAGAGATGACAATTAACCTAATAGTCATGTTTTTGGACTGTGGGAGGAAGCCGGAGTACCTGGAGAGAACCCACGCATGCACGGGGAGAAACTCCATGCAGAAAGACCCCAGGCCACGACTGAACCCAGAACCTTCTTGCTGTCAGCGCTACATGATTTCTTCAAAAAAAATTATATCAGTAGTCTAATGACCTACCGATCTCCAATCGTGGCCGATCACATGAGAATCTGAGCAGAGCAGATTGATCGGTGCAAGTGGATAAATGAAATTAGCTTTTTGTGTCAGTAGGTAACTTTACATGAGGAACCACAAAAATTACATGCTGGGTTCTCCAAGGATCCTTGGTTGGAGAAAAGAGGAAGTAAGCTTCTGGACTACCTTTATCTAACTTTAACTCAGTTTAAAATCTATGTACAGTATGGTGTTTGACAACCTAATAGGTCCATGCAATGAAAGAAACTTTGAAAAACTCAGTCAATTCTGCATATATGAGTGCTCAAATATCCAGCCAGAATTATGGCAGAATCTTCTTAATGCTACAAAATGTGTTTGACTATAGTCACATCATCCATCCTTTTAATCCTCTGTTAGAGATCAGGCTGCTGGGGTAACAAGTCCATGAGAGAAACCCAAACATTCCTCTCTCCAGGGATTCTATCCCCTTTAGATTAGGGCAGTGGTTCCCAAACTCTTTTAGCCATACACCAAGTTCTGTGTACCAGTCAGGTTGACGCAACCCGTTGGTTGCCATATCAACCTGTTATTTAGGCATTGGCTTCTCGGTATAACACTAGTTTCCCCTGTTCCTGTCTAAGTACGAACAAAGACTGCATCTTTAAAATTAATTGCACCTATTTGAATCATATTAACCAATGAAAAAAATACTGCTCTTTGTGTGAGCATATTTAAGAAATCAATCTTTACAGCAGCAGCAATGTGGGCAATATGTGTGCATCAGTGTAGCCAGTGTTATGGTTCAGAGTCACAGCACCATGGGCAGAGCTATCTGACTGTTTGTTTGATTAAATTAGAGGCCACAGACAAGCTACTACAATGCATCTTAAAATGAAGCATTGAAAAAGACTTCTTCTATTTACTTACATTTTCCCATGAAAACAAGCTTATTTATGTACTGAAGCTACAGTTTGATTTAAATTTTTACAAAGGTAATGTTTATTTACACCTCTTTATTGTGTGAGGAAAAAAAAAATCCAACTGTAATTATCAAACTGCCATTATATTTTCTGTCTTACGCATGCCCTGGTGAAAGCTCACATACCTCCAGGGATGCGTGCGCCACACTTTGAGAATCCATGGTCTAGGAGATCAGAAGATGTTTTAAGGAGAAAAGGTATCTTATAGTATTGCTGATTCAAAGAAAACCAACGTTTTTAACTGGAACAAAACATAATGACCAAAGTCTGAAAATCTGCAGGTTTTTGGTTGTTCCTATGAAGCCTCTGATGGCAGGAACTCAGGTGCTACCCTTATCTGGTTCCTTAATAAACTAAGTTAATCAGTTTCATATAGAAGAGCAACAGTTCGATTCCTTGCTCCCTCTAGATGATGCAGCTAATGACCTTATCTCTTAGGGTAAACCCTGTCACCAAATAGAGGACACTTTATTTAATGGCAGGCTCTTTTTATCAGTTGTGATCCATATCCTGTTTAGACCATACAGTTATTTAACACCTTGGCCTTTGTCCCAGCTCTTTCTTCACCATGACCGACTATCCGCCGAATTACTGCAGACATTTCCATCCATCTCCTCATCCATTGTATTATAGAATTGAAATAAAAACATATTTTTCTTTTGTCTGTGTCAAAAAGGAATAAGCAAAAGTTAGAAAATGATTTGAGTTTGTTTTCAGTTTTGATATATCGGAAATGAAACTACTTTAAAATAGCAACCAAAAATGCATGTTTTTTTAGATCACATGTGGTAACTTATTTCACAAGAGCACCAAATTTGCCAGGCATTAGCAGTAAATGAAAGAGGAACAAAGTTTTTTGCATGAAAAATGATGTTTTTCAATCTTGTGGTTAGTCTGCCCCAGTGCAACTCTCCCTACATTATAGTTTACCCCCCATCAGTATGTAAATGTCTGTATCAGTGCCTGAAGGACTAATTGTGGCGTGAAGCACTTTGGAGTCCATGGTATTAATAAAGTGCTATAGAAGTACTGCCTTTTTAATAGATTTTCCTTGCAAAATCTCACATTTCTTGCAGAATATCTTTTTGCTTTCCCACCTACTTTTAAAATCTCTGCACAGAGCAATTTGGCTAACATTTTTTTTTCTGATATCAAAAATCATGAGTGGCTTTTTCTTAACGTCTCTTTTTTAAAGTGATTTCAGTTTTTGTTAATCGAAAAAGAAACTAAAACTTTATTTTTTTTTTATTTCATTCATCCCTTCATGACACAGGAAAAAATAAACAATTAGTATTTTAAATTTCCCAATAAAAATCAAATATCCATAGATTTTTGTTTTTGATATCTGTTTAAAAAACTCATATGACCAAAGGATACACTGACCACTTAGGTTCATGATTTTTTAAAGTGAACGTGACATCAGAGTTTAGAATGATGAGTGTATATAGACATATATATTCTGCATTTTAAGGGGCCTAGTCACTTTACATAACTTTTTAATACTTTTTTAGAAGATCCTAATGATGATGTACAGTAGATTCTAAAAGATTACAGCATCCTGCTTGTTTGTGTTTGTTTTTTTCATGTGTTTTTTTGCTTATCTTTTGTTCAATTTGTTAATGAATAAAGTCCCTCAGTGTATATTTACAATAACAATACTGTGTGACCAGAGGTAAGACATTGCACTATGGATAAACAAGGAGAAAATGGTGCTTAGCAAAGTTACAGTAGCACCCCTCAGTGAGGTTTTAAAATAAAATTCCAAGATCCTGTGTGAAAAAGCACAAGACAATATTTGATTCAAAGAGCAATACTCAGAATACAATATGTCTGCTGGTGTTCATGTAGCTGTTATAGTCTCTATCTAAAGTTGGTTTTCATGTTCCCCTTTTAACCACTGTGCACAGACAATTTATATTACTTTTACTTGCATTCATAAATGCAATCTGTAAACCAAAACGGCAAACTACCATAAAAGATATTTAATTTTATCTAGAATATTTAGAAAGGAATTAACTACTTCCTATCCAAATCGATTATAGACGTTCAACCAAAATAAACACTTGCTGTACCTTTGATGAGATCATTAGAGACGGGTGATGTATGGACAGGTTTCTTTGTACTGCTCTTGTGCGGATATACTGTCAAAGGAAACAAAAGTTTCATTATAGCATGTAGTTTTCATTCTTCACATGCTTTCCCAGTGTAAATTCAACCTTTTTAGAAACATACTTCAGTTCTGCTTTAAGTTGGTAGAATTCTGAAGAGCAAAAGTCAAAGGCTTAAGGTTTCTTTCTCATCTAAGTTACCATTGTATCTCTATTTTAACGTGTAAATAATTTTCTATAAAATGTGTGAACAGTGCAAACAACGTTTTAGTTGAATACGTTATATGTGACAAATGTAAGTAAGAGAAGTTCTGAGTTATTTCTCTCTGAGTTCCATTTGTTGTATTAGTCTCTGTTGCTTTAGACCTTCTCACCTAATGTGATGGGTTGTCTTGACACCTCGTTTAAGTTCTTCTTTTTGTCTGAATCTTGTTCTTCTGTCTTCTGCCTGTCTGTAGCATTTGACAAAACAAAATTTGATATAGTTTCAACATGCAGTATGTTCCAACAGTGAAGTGGTTGTAAGAAGCTTGGTGCCCAGGAGGACATTCATTTTTTTGACATAACAAATTACTTTTCCATAAATTGTTTAACATTTCCAAATTGGATTTTAAAGTCTTGTTCTACTCATTTACAGTATATTTGTTTCATTTCATTTAATTGTTCATTTGTATCACATCAACATACATCAATAAAATCTTTAGAAGTTTAATAATTTTGCTAAAAATAAACAATTATTTCATATTTACCCCCCTTGTTCCTGTGTGTCTCTCACCTACAAACAGATGAAACTGGGTGTAGTTTCCAATGTTCCACTCTAGGTCTGACCTACACCAGTATGTCCCAGAATCTCGTTCTTCCAGTTGATTGATTGCAACTAAGAAAGACTGAGATGAAACATTGAGCAATTGGAATCTATTTTGATCCATAATAACATTGTTACAGTTGCTGCGTCCCCGTCCTTTGCAGAGGAACTTCCTGTTATTTCTTTGATCAGGTTGATAGGGACATTGCAAGATTACTGATAATCCAACAGTCCCTGTGATATTTTGAGACTTTACACAGCACCATTCTAGATAGACAGTAGAAAAAATACAATTATTTGAGGGTTTATAAATATAAGTTTCCAAACTTGCTTGTTACTAATCTGCTGGATTTGTATTTTTTTAGTTTTATACATTTTCTTAATATCTTTTTATTTGAAAATGATTACTCTTAAGCATTTTAAGTAGGTAAATTTGATCTCTCACCCTTTACTTTGAGCTCAGTGGCAGTGAAACCATCCATTCCTGAGTTTCTCTGAACCCCACAAAGATACAACCCTGAATCGTTGAGGTTCAAATTGGAAATGTTGACCGTGAATATTCTGGACTCTCTGTCATCACTGAGTCTGAATCGTCCATTTTGTGGGCTGTTAGAGGTGATCACTGTCTGTTGTAGACAAGTGGAGGGACGGTTTCCTCTGCAGATGTACTTCAGCTTGTTGACAGACTCAGAGTCATAAGGACAGGTGATGGATATTGAACCATCCTCAATACCTTGGATTGTATTCACCGTGTTGCAGCAGCTATCTATAAAGAAACAATCAGATGACATGATTAAGACATGATTACATGTTGCAGTTACATAGTAGCTTCACAAATAAAACACTGGACGTTGTGTTTCATGCTTTATATTGTACTGGAGCAATGGGGTAGGAGAAGCAAGAGGAGCAACTCATTCTTTAAGTGGAAAGCAAACTTATGTTTTTGCACCCAAAATGAAGTCTATGTGACCTGAGGCATATAATGGTGCATTTTGCCTGATCAGAAAGCAATGCAACAAAAACAACAGCTATTTCTGTTTCAAATTAAGGAAGTAGTTATCTCACAGTAGTAACAGATACATCAATGTTAAATTCCAAGTTTTTCATAGACAGAGAAGGAATAACAATAGACATAGTCATATTGCTGTGAGTGAAGATATTGGTTAGATCAAAACCATCGTTTCTAAATGGTAAACAGACCATTTATTAATGATTTAGATATAGTTTATTAATGTTTGATTCATTAATAAAACACATCTAAACCATTTATAAATAGTAAATATATATTAAAAAACATTAATTGAAAATAAAAGGCTTGGTTTAGGTCTGAAGTCCATCGATTGTAGGATTAGGGCTAAACTAGCATGGCAGGAATATATAAATCAGTCAGATTAGGGTTAGGCAAGAAGCCCACTGATGTTAGGGTTGAAAAAAACATGACAGGGCAATACAATCTATTTACCTATTATAAATGGTTTACTTCTTGTTTATAAATGGTTATTAATAAATTGTCTCTTTACCAGTTATGAATGATGGTTATGACAGTTATTGTGAAGTGTTACCAAGTTATTTCTTAAACATTTTACAGTTGCAAAAGTGGGTTAAGGAAAAAAATACATAAACAAGAGAAGGGTGAAAATGAAGCTATTTTTATCACATTTATAATCAGGCTGTGTATCAATATTTAAAGCCTATGTCAGCACGTGTCCTTTGATAAAGTTTATTCCTATACATGTTCAAAATTAAAGTTTTTTCCATGCTAAACATAAGCAAACAATGTTATGTTAAAACAAAGGAATTGTTACTTTTCTATAGACAAACAATTAATAGCTTCCATTGATAACTGTTGTGTTGAACTCCTGCTGTCAGCAGCAGAAGTTTTTTCCATCTCCTGTTTTGAGTCACTTCATAGCAGAGCTCTCAGACAAAAAAAGTGGGGTGGAATCTTACATAAAAAAGCTTAGAAAAGACATGTAGTCCTCACTTGGTGGAGTTATTATTTATAAACTGCACATCAGAAACTGAAAAACAGCTTGCTGAGCTCAGCTAAACAGACACAGGGGGGAGGGGGGGGATACCCATCTTTCCCAATCTATTAAAAAAACTAAACAGAAAAAAAAAGAAAAACTTTAACTTTGGTTAGAACTGTTAGCTGGTAGACTGATGAGTCAAAGCAGATGTCACAGATCTGCTTTACTGCATAGATTGTGGTGTTTTTGGTTTTATGTTGAAGTTTTTTCACATGCCCTTTCACCCATTTCAGGCATGTCAAATGTTTTGTAACTTTTATCCACTGGGGGAACTTGACCTGTAACTTCAAGGTTCACAGTCTGAAAGTAATTAGTATCACTGCACTGCAATGTTGAAAAATGAAATTGCGTCCCTCAGTATTTTAGTATCTGATAGCAGACCAAATTGGGCCAATAGACTGAGAAGTTATGGATTTAATTTTCAAGACAAGACCATATCACCCCTCTAGGTTAAATGCTACATGAGACCCAAAACCAAAGTCTGATTGTAAGTTTCATGTCCCGTTTATTGTGTAACAGCAACTTTTTAGGGTTAGCTCTCATGTTTAATGGGCACTTAGACTGCTGTACAGTGTTAATGTAACTTGAGAGGATCTAATGTCACATAGCTAGTGATACAACCCTCTCAAGTTATACACTGTAGGTGAGTTTCTGAGAAGGACAACCTGCACACAGCATCGACATAAACCAAATGTTATCTCTTAAACTAAAAAATAGCTGAACATGTCTCAAATTAAGCTAATAACTGGATAAAAAGTACACATTCTTATTTAATATCAATACATTGTGGGAGCCTAAAACATAAGTCAAATTCCATGTTTTTGAACACGATTTTAGTAAGTATAACTTATTCTGATTTTTTTTTCCATCAGATTGTTGCATGCCTTTTATCTTAATCCAACAATAGATAACTTTTCAACCTTCATTAAATGTTTTATTAACTTTTATGATTATATATTGACTTAGTCAATGAACTGAATTACTCAACTGTCATGGCTAGAGGGGGTTTATATCCTCTTCACTTTAACTAAGCAACTTTGAGGAGGATGGCAGCCGAGGCAGTTCTCGGAAATTTTTACAGTGGTGGCTACATTGGTATGGTGCCTGACCAATGGCGTTTCCAGAAAATGTTTATAGTGGTGGTCAGATTGCTACCAAAAACATCTTATGGTCAATCTATGCAGATTAAAATAAACCAACAGGAAAATTAATGTGGAAGACATCTTAATTTCCAAATAAATCATCTAAGACAGACTAGATTTTCATTTGGGTCCTTTCTAATTGAGCTGTGCACATATTTATACATTAGTGTTGTTATATTAATTTATGGTTCTACATAACATATACCTTAAATGGGTTGAGAAAACAACATAAATCATAACAGAGCAAAGATTCTGTATTAGTCCTCTTTATTTGTAGTATATTGTTATGAATTATTTTCTTACCGCATTTTTATATTCAATTTTTGTTTAACATACCAGTATTAAAATGTCAAGCTGCACTTAAAAAACCATGATCAGGCTTAATTAATATTTACTAAATAAATAAGAGCAAACTATACATAATAAAAAAGACTGTGTGCAGTTTGGAATCTCACTGAGCTGAATTAACCAAATTTGAATATTTTTTTATCGCATTATACTCTGTTTTTATTAAAATAAATCAGCAGAAAAATAATAAGTAGAATTTATTTATTTTCATTGGTAAGGTCAAAAGTGCAGAAAATTGATACATTTTACTCATTACAAGGCCTTGATTTTTCCCACCCAAGGCATTTTCATCATAGGAACATCGAGTCTGCTTGGCATTTCATGGACTACTGTTTGCTTAAAGGTAAGACATGTTTTAATTGTTCTTAGTTAAACAATTCAAGTGTCTGTGGCAGTTAAACATTATCTTAAGTTACTTCAAATTACCACACATGGCAACTTTACTGTATAGCAAGTCAATTAAGTTATAGTGTGAAGGATTTGAAGTCAGTCTATGTCCTCTTTGATTTGACTAAATGCACTGCAATGATTGAAAAAGTAGTCTCAATGTCACAATTTAATGTGACTAATGTAATACATATAGTGGCCGTACAATACAAGCTACTCTTTTATTCAATTTAGGTTTTTGGCCTCAGCCCAAGCTCCCCCTCCCCCACCTTAACAAGCTAGCTAGCATGTTTGGGTACCATAATGGAGGAACAGACGTTGTTTTCAACGCTGAGAAGGCTAATCAACTTAGGAGTTTTGTTTAAAGTTACTGCATTTAGTTTTTACAATTAAAATGTACTCAAGTAACATTTTTACTGAAGTAGCATGTTAAGAGCAGATTTCTAATCAGTTTTTATAACGTTACACATTTCGGAAGAAAAATCTGCCGTTTTGCATAGTTACATTTTGAGACAAAGTGCGCTGTTTCTTCTTTCTTCTTTTAATTTGGCGTTATTGGCATCGAACGTCTGTTATTGTGTTTTGAGCACAATGGCTGGTGTTTTGCTAAAACCATGTTCATTTTGCTAAACCCAGTTACATTCAGATGGCACAAACGGCTTCCTTGTGTTTTCCTGTTTTCTCGGAAAAACGTTATTCTTTCAAACTGTGGTTGTAGCTCACATTGACGGATAAATAGTTACAGTGAGATGCGTCTGTGAATGTTGGGTTCAAATCAGTACGTAGAGCTTCTTACTGACTCTGAGCTGCCACAGAGAGTGAGAGAAAGGTTTCGTTAGTGTGTTTTGGGCATCTTTGATTTTAATTTTTATTGTTTGGCATTTGTTGATGTGCATATTACCTTAAAATCTGAAAAACGATAGTTCTTTTTTTGAAGTGGGATTGGATGTGGTATTCATCCATATTTGGTATATTATAGAGCTGGATGATTTTGAAAAAATACTTAATTGTGATGATCTTTTCAGTGACATTACAGTTGCGAAATGATTTGCAATTTCTGAGGGAAATATAATTTTGTATAATTGTTTTCTTATTTTCATTGAAAGAATTAAGATGATTATGAGGTGATTCTTGCAGGGATGTGTAACGGATGTTTTTTTTTTAAGTCTCTAGATTATGATGTTTAGGCCAGGACATATTTGCAGCAGAACATTTCATTTAAAATAATTTTTCAAGATTTAAGAAATTTAAGAAATATTGTACCTCCTGTGATTTGAAAATCGCAGTAGGCTGTATTGCAATTTTGATAAAATTTTGATTAATTGTTCAGCCCTGGCACATTATTTAATTACTAGATCTATTAGTGATGGAGGCTACTAGTTATACACTAATTTAAAAACACCTTTTTTTCTTATTATCTTAGGTTCTGGCCTATGGGGTGGCAGTGCAAGATCTGCAAGTCTTTGTCTGCAACAAAGGGGAATCTACTAAAACATTACAGACTCCAACACGCAACATTTGGTCATGGGCAAACCCATCCCTGTCTATATGACAGTTGCCCTTGCACATTAAAAACACAGGGTGCCCTTCGAACACATTTGTCCAGGTATCATACAGCTCATGTCAGTATACAGCTGGAATCATCTCTGCTTTTAAGTGTTTAGTTTGCAGTGCCAGTTGTTCTACTTTGTTGTTTACTTTTTTTCTTCTAATTTTGATCAATTATGTTAACCTTTACATCTCATAACATCTGTTTTTAAACCCACTGTTCTGGAAATATAACAACAGTATCCTTTTTTGTTGACATTTTTGCAGTTTAATAATCATAACTATGGCACACACATTTAATGTTATGATTATAAGTGTGGTGTTTCACTTAAGTACAGATTTTATTTATACATTTTTTATACAGTTTTTTTTCCTGTGTACTGTATAAGAATATATTTAACTTTTGTCTATTCTTGTCAGGATGGCAGAGATGAGGCAAAACTAGTTGACGACCAAATTGAGAAGTTGGTCCTTCCATCAGGAATCCCGCCCACTGTGGAGGAGCTGCATAATATTTTGAAGGTGACCTTTGGGATTTCTACTGAGTTCAGTCTTCAGTATTTTGACTTGGAATTTGAAGATTATTTTACTCTTCACAACAGTGATCTTATCAAACACAGAGGCACCATAAAGATTGTTCACACTTCTATTCCTCTGAACTTGTACGCAGATCATGAAAGTTTGGACAGCTCCTTTGTTCAACAGTCCACCATCTGTGACTCTGCATCGTTTGAAGAGTCAACTGCATCAAATGCAGAGTCATCTGCTGGAACATCTTCTTCACAGGACGCCATTATCCTGTCTGGGCGCAGTACCACAGAACGCTTTCAGCCATGGCCAAAGCAGTTCCCCATTCCACAGTTTGCATACGAAACTGAGATGAACCTTGAAAGAGGAAATGAGGACTACAAGAAGAATGGAACACTTCTCACTACCTCTAAGATCAAGGCAGACATACTTGAGAAACTGGCTGAAACTATATATACTTATACAGCCTATCCATCAGGTTCACAGATAAGTGATGTTACTGAGGCACTTCTCAATAAATAACCTTGTCTCATCGAACCCGGTTCCTTTGCAGTTTACTACGGCTGGCAGCAAAGCCTTAAATACAAGATGTCAAATTATCGCACCAAACTCAGAGGCTATGGTGTTCCTGAGGTTATATGCAATGCACTAAAACGCAAGACCCCTGCGGACAAGAAGTCTGCAAAGAATGTAAAAAAGCCTTGATAAGCAGAGGTAAACTTCCTTCCTCCTTACCCGACTGGAGAGGATGAAGAAAGTCAAGAACAAGAGATTCAGTTGCTTACTGAAGTAAAGAAAAAGGACAACAACGCATTGATGAAAGAAAAAAATGGCCAAAACATTTGCACACAGAAGAAACAAAATCATCAACCAATCACCCAGTATAGAGGACATCAAAGCCAGATGGCCCCTCTATTTGAGACATCTCACGTGAGTTATAAGTGCATGCTAATCAGAAATATTCCTGGTCAATGTGACGGATTGCATTTGTGATTCTGCATTTAGCTATTTGATACAAAATGTGTTACGTTACTGTCATCTATTTTATAGATCAAATTTGATCAATCTGCTTGGTTTTGAAAAGTGTCTTAAGAACAGGTATGTATGTTTGTAATATTTGAGGCTTTAAAACTGGTTTCATGATTTGTCTTTCAGATCCAGGATGAGTTTCACAGAATCACAATGGTGCATCTTGAATCAAAGTTCATGTCCAAACTGGATGAATATACTCCTCGACTTCTGAACCTCTTCCACTCCAAGGGCTGAAGCATAGGTTTGAGATTGCAGGCTATCCTACTCAAGGTATCCTTCATTGAGCATTATGGTTGCTAATATTTCATTCTCAAAATTTAGTGTTTAAACCTTTGGAATATCGGGCGTGCAGGTGGTGCAGTGGTTAGCGCACACAACACTTCTGGAATATCATTACTCAATTTTACAGGAGGTTAGCCTGTGATTCTCATTATAAATGGAATATGAAATAATCGCATGAGAATTTGTTTTAGTAGTTTTTTATTACACTGGTCCCCAAGACTGCACAGAAAGGATCCTTGACCTTATTAACAGTAATCTAAACCACCTGGTGTTCATTTTTTTCGTTTCAGACTCCAAGCAATCCTGACATCAACATGACCAGAGATGTTATCATTCAATGTTTGATGCTGTACCTTGGGGAATCTATAAATCAACTCTTAAAAGAGTACGATGTAAGTTGAAGTAGATGTTAAAATATAAAGTAGATGATTTCTCTCATCTATTCTACTTGGTATTCGTTGGAAAGTCAAATCACAAAATAGTCATAACTGTATTTCTCCCAGTAGTTCTTGGCAAGCTACATCATTGTCCTCTGTTAAGTGTGTTTTAATTTTTATTTTCCATTAGGGCATTTTTTTGTGCTAGTGCAGAATGCTTTCTCAATGCTTTGATTTCACCAACTGGCATAATTTAAAACTTGTCAGTAATTAATGTAATTTTTTTCCTAGGAATACTTTACCTAACCATATCTTGATTTTTTTTTTGAAGTCTTTGAAATTTGTCCCTAAAAGTGAGCTAAGAAATGATGGCCAAGACTCTGCTTTGTGAATACTAAGACATTTTTACATAAAGACTGAGGCAATGCAGAATAAGATATTCATCAAGACAGTCCCAGGAAGAAATAATAGTGTAATGGATTGATTTAATTTCAGAAACTTCATTTAGAAGTATTTTTAACTGTTCAGCTCATCATTGTATAGTTGATTATATCATAATAATATATTATCATGATTGATTTATATTTGTTTTTTTTTTCATTTTTAAATTATGTGCGTTTTGTTTTTGTGTTATCTCAGATTTGTCTAAAACACTGACATAAATAGAGTGCATTACAAGCAAGCTGACAAACTCCAGATTTTCTTGTCCAAACAGTTGTAAGCAATTTGGGAAATGGAACCTTCTCCTTTGGCTGTACT
>JAUZNJ010032784.1:0-13506 GCA_034780135.1 Jordanella pulchra | reverse complement strand
TAAATCTCCTCAGGTATCCTAAGCTGTCTGTGTAGTTATGCTGCTATAGAGCTACCACACATGACTAAGATGCAACTGCATGCTGATGTTACCATGAAGTGCTCCTTCCAAAACCTTAGTGATGATTACATAACGCTATTGTTTTTAAACAAAACTATTTAGGTCTTCAACTTTCTTATTACTTTCAAACATTAAGGGCTAGCCTAAATAATTGAAACCATTTAGTATTTTTTTTTTAAACGGCACTACATCCTCTATAGATGCTACACCTGGTCCCATCCCTCGGTGATTAACCCTTTTTGTCTCACAGACGTAGCTTTTGGCTGAACCTTTACTGCAGCTAACTCTCTGTGCTTTCTTTCATCTTCTAGACTTGAATACTAGCTGAGCTCTTCTGCTTAGCTGTGTTTCTCTCCTAGATGAAGCCACTTCTGGAGCTACTCTTGCATCTAATCCTTTACTTTTCTCTTGTATAAAAACTACACCTTGGATCAGTGCCTTTGTGTTCCTTTTGTGTGTTTATGCTCTGTGTGCTGAAAGCCCCTAGTCAGTCACGGCAGAAACCCATTCCCACAGTCTAGTTCTGCTGGAGGTTTTTTCTTCTTGTTGAAGAGGAGTTTTCCTCTCTACTGTTGCTACATGCATGATATGTAGAAGGGATTGCTGCAAAGTCAACAACACAATGCAAGCAACTGTCCTGTGTTGCTACATGCTCATCCAGGAGGAGTGAATTCCTTAAATCTGTTGGGTTTCCTTAGATTCCTTAACCAATCTGGTTGTATGTTGTGATGGAGGAGGCTCTATAAAGTCTCTTAGGACAACATGTGTTGTAGATTTGCCATTTATCTATATAGATACATTATACTGATTGGATTGGATTTGAAACAATGTCTCCAGTTCATGTGTTTCCTGTTCAAGCACAGCTGATGCAATGAAAACACCTCCACTTGTGTTTATCAGATTTGGATCATTAAATAGATTTTCTGATTAGATTGTGTTGCAGTTGATTAGGAGAAGTGCAGAAACAAAACGGTAGCAGCATGATTTTAAATGAAATATTAGCAAAGTGTCACAAAACCATGCCAATAGCCATAAAAAGAAGTTCAAGCGCTTAAATTATGCGATTTCACACCTCAGTCCTTGAAAGCTGACGCTCTTCAACTTTTTAGAAGTGTTTCTGCTTCAGCATACCTGAATCAAATGATTAAGCCATTAGAACTACTTCATGAAACCTGATTCCAAGCTGAGGAGTCAATTCAGACACTTGAGTTTTTTTTTTTAATGAGGAACATATTTAAAACTCAAGTCCTGGAGTTTCAGATCTCTCGCTCCTTTTAGTGGTTGCAGCCAGTGTGCCTCAGACCGCACCTGATGATGAGTTCGGGCTCCTATGAATAATCCTGTTAGAATGATTTGGGGATTGCAGTCATTATTAAAAGTCGAATTTAGTGCAAAAATTTACTCTTACAAACATCCATGTTATCTTTTAGCACTTTAAACTGTGTTTGTTTATCATAATATTATAATTTCTATTTCAAAAATCCAAGTAATTTAGAGATACCCCAATAAAATCATTTTGCTGTGGGGTTTAAGGATTTTGCTTGCAGCTCTGTTGGCTCAAGCTGTCGTTTCAGCCTCAGGGTGGAGACAGTCTGTCTGTCTGTATGGAGGATTTATTTATTTTAGGATGTGAGCAGCGTCATGTGAGGCAAATTTTATTTAGGCTTTTTATTTTCTTGTAAAAAAAAAATCTTATTAAAACAGAGCCCAAGAGGCTTAGTGTACCCTTCTTCTACAGCTCTCTGTTATCTTAACTATGGTTTTGTGTTGCTGCATTTTGGAGGTCGTTAAAAATAGAGGACCTGGAAATCAACTGGAAATTCATTTTTACTTAGTTTACAAGTTTAAAAAGATATTTTAAAAAAGATATTACATGTTAGCGGCTGAAAGGACTTGGTTTGGATTCTGCCCTCAATCACAAGTTTTCCATCTTTATTTGACAAACAGATGTTTAAATCTTAATGCCTTTTGAAATATATGGGTTTTGTTTTTCGTTTTGTTTTTTCCTGGTTAATAAATTGGAGCTTTTAGATCTGGAAAAAGTTGGACTGAAATAAAAATATTGTTAAACTTGCAAAGTTTAGCTTTTTCTTTCACTTTATCCTCTAATTTTGTAACAAATGTTGTATTTTTTTTATTCCACTTTTATTTTGGCTCATATTTGCAAACCTTATCCCACTTCCCTTTGACAAGTGAGAACCGTTTCTGCAAAAAGTTATCAGGAAGAAACCCTTTCAGGTTCTTCTCACAAAGTTAATATTGCAGTCTTTTAGTTGTGTTGGTGATGTGACCAGTCACTGTAAAAGAAAACTAAACAAGCTGCATGTTTGTTTCCTCAGAGATCATCCCTCGCTCCATCCTAATGACCACCTTTGAAGGCAGCTACTACCTGCTGTGTGCCCTGGGAGATGGAGCACTCTTCTACTTTGGTCTCGACCTAGAGACTGGTAGGTTCCCACTCGCCACCATTAGATCTAAGCTTCTCATCTGTTTGTAGGGATATTCTTTTTCAGACAGAACTACACGAGTTCCTGTGAAACATTTCTTATTAGAAAACTAATTTGAAGACTCTGAACTTTGCTGACGTTCTTATACAGTTAGAAAAACTAACAATGGAAAAGTGAGACGAATATTAAATGAAGGCTGGCCCCGAAAGAAACAAGGTTCAACATGAAAGTATTGAGACTGGGCTATTTTCTGCAGAGAGAAAAAAATGGTGTGAAGTCATAAAGTTCTGTCAGTGTTAAAAGCAGCAGGAGAAAATAGTAACGATTTGACAACAAGACTCACTTAGTATGTTTTAGGAAAGACGTTTCTTCAATTATTGAAGAGTCGCCAGTTTTAACATCTCATGCTGTGACCTTGGGCTCAGTTTTCATAATAAATCCCATCTTACTGAAGTAAAACCACAACCCAGTGGCTTGTTAAGCTCTAACTGCTATTTAAATCAGGCTTCATTTTACACAAAGGTATAAATATTTTCTATCAGTTTATCTTGTTTATTACATTTTTTCTTTTGTTTTTTTTTTTTAACTTTTCATTTGGAAACTTTAAAGCAAATATACTCTGCAGCAGGACACCATGTACTTCGCCGGTTTTATAGTAATGGCTCTCAGAAGCCAGATTGTTCCAGTCGATGCCAGTAAAACAGCATCATCCTGTCAAAATACCTGCTTGATTTTATATAATTGGACAATTCTAGAGAAAAAAGACATTTTACAGCAATTTTAACCAGCTGTAAATCTGCTTGGAATAGATTAAATATACCAGAATGGCTGCTTTTTTAAGATTAGAAAACCCATTATCACCTTTTTAGGGCAATCCAGACTAATTGTGTGTTCTTGTTTCATTATTTGCACAATTAATGGTACATAGGTTACATCAAACTGTATTTACGCCTAAGGACATTAACAAGTGATTAGATTTCAAAATGCAGTCGGGTGTTAAAATGTAGTCCATTAAAGATGCATCTTATTGTCATTAAATATTGGAACATAATTTCCTCAGTGCACAAGATGACATTGCATTGTCACATCATCGATCTAAACTACCATTCTGCCACACGACTGGATAGAACTGCTGCAACTTTAGAAGTGTTGTCAACAATCAATGAAGCATCAGGACTGCGGATGTATTTAATTCCAGACAAACAATAAGCTGTTTTCTTTTTGCTTGTTTGCAGACAGTGCAGGAAAACTTCTGCACACAGCCCACTCAGTGCTGGGATGATGCTGCAAGAAAGTACACAGGGATTTAGGAATAATCAGATTACTCCCATGTAAACTTCTTGCTCTGAATTGAATGAGACCAAGGCAGGACTTCTAACTGCAGTATGAGTCTGCATATAAATGTCCTCATTAACTTTGGTTTGCTCAGATCACAGGATCAGACATGGACAAGATTTCAGTTAGAGAGGAGACCAGAACATCAGAATCCAGAGTCAGGCCCTGTGTGCAATGTGCTATATAAGCTTTTATTGCATACAAATAAGAAAAATAGAAGGTGTCAACGAAAACAGGAAAGGCAGGTGCTTCTAAACAAAGATCATGGCTCACTGAGCATACAAGGACAAATATTGCTGCAAATGGTTCCTCTGATCTTTATAACAACTGGTACATCCACCTTTAGACCAGAGTTAAATATTTGCCTTGACCTTGTTTCTTTCCCCAGGTGCCCTCAACGAGCGAAAGAAGGTCACTCTTGGCACACAGCCCACCGTGCTGCGAACCTTCAGATCACTTTCCACCTCCAACGTCTTCGCCTGCTCCGACCGGCCCACTGTTATCTACTCGTCCAACCACAAGCTGGTGTTTTCCAACGTTAATCTGAAGGAAGTCAACTACATGTGTCCGCTCAACTCCGAGGGCTACCCAGACAGGTGAGCAGTGACGCGTCGTTTCTTTATCCTTCCTATTTATTTCGGTGCTCTGTCGGAGAGCTTCTTCTGAGCTTACGTAGCTCTCCGCACGTTTCCCACCGACTGCAGTAACTCTGTGAGCTCAGCTGTTTGGATTTGTAGGACAGGGATGTGCATTTCCTTATTTTTCCCAGTAATCATTGGTGTTTCTCTTGTTTCTGTTAGCTTGGCTTTGGCAAACAACAGCACACTGACTATCGGAACCATTGATGAAATTCAGAAACTCCACATTCGCACAGTTCCCCTTTATGAGACTCCAAGGTCAGTCTGACACTCTTAACAATGAGTTAGAAAAGAAGAAGACTTTTTCTTTGTGTTAGCTGTATTTCTTTTCAGCTCCGTAAACGGGGATCAACGCCTCACTTCTTTTGTTGATTTGTAACTTCTACATTCACTCTACTTTTTTCCCTGTTAGACGGATCTGTTACCAGGAAGTTTCGCAGTGTTTCGGGGTTCTGTCCAGCCGGGTGGAGATACAGGATGCGAGCGGCGCTACGTCGGCCGTACGGCCCAGTGCAAGCACACAGGTACCGCCTGCTCACTATACAAGCAGCCCTGCAGCTTCATACAGTTTATTGGGAAATGAGAGCTCTCATATGTTTTATTTTTAGTTTTTTTTGTTTAGATGAGTGGTGTCTATGTTTACTAATGAAGATTAATTCAGTGTCAACTCATCTTCAATTTATCTATAAAACTCATTACCTAACAAATGTTATGTTAAGGCTCGTTATAGTACCAACTGTTCATTTCGCCATTTGATCCAAATCTGATCATTCTTATTCGTTTTAATCCAATAAATGAATTAGATTTGAATTCACTTCCAAACAGAGCATTTCTATTTGATTACAATACGGTCCAGTCGAATTCCACTGAGCATAAACTTCTAAATGGTTTAAAAATGATCAAAGGAACAACCTCCTTTTAAACAGAATAAAACCTGCAGGGGGATGGTATAGAAAACAGAGATAATGCTATAGTTATGTCAGTGACTCGGAAAAAATAAACTTGAGTTACTTGGCCTGAATTAATTTCTAGCAATAGTTCTTTCAAGTTCTCCATCCAGAATAAAGACACAGTGAAACAAGGTAAAAGGCAATGACTGCTTGGTACTGGGGAGGGAACAAAATAAAGAGCACAAACTGATAATCAATGGCTTCACCCCCCACAAAAAGAAAAATCAGGAGCTGCTCATTTCTGATGGAGCACTTTTCCATGGTGGTGGCAAAAAGCCTGAGTCCACCAGGTAACGGCAATTGTTCTGGTTGGAAAAGAGACGCTTTAGAGTTTCCATCTTGAAATGAAAGAGCCTCAGACCTATTTGTTGGTCCTGAATCAGAATATTACTTTGTAAACACTCCTTAATGAAGGTCATCTTCACATTTCTCACCAGCAGCCAAAGAACCTGTAAACACGACATTTAACATCATCAGAGAATCTGTCAAATTGTGTCCGACGAGTTTGTCTCAGACAGACAACACACCTCCATTAAATGAAGATGAAGTTCAGTCTATTTTGAGAAGGATTTATTCAAATAAATATGCATGTGAAATTCCGTTTTCAGACGGTCCAGTTTTCCTTTTCAGTTCTTGCTTTCAATCAGGCATCATTTATGTTTTATTTGGAGCAGACTTGGTTTTGTCCGGTAATTAAATCGAGAAATATCTGAATATTGTTTAGTCAATAAATCTAGCATCTAAATGACATGCATCAACTTAGGAGGTTATTTAAGTAACCAGTTATTGTTTCTAAAGCCCACGTATGTAAGAAGCAAACAGTCCTGTCCTAGTTTTGTACAAAGACCTCTTTAGTGTCCAATGAAGAGTGTTGGGGACAGTTGAAGCAATCGAAATAAAGTTTTTCTCTAATTTAGCCAAATGTAATTCCAAAAGGTTTTCATTAAATAAATGAGTCACCATGATTTAGGAGCGTTAATCAGAGGCTCCTCTCCTCTTAGCCATGTTTACATTGCCTGCCTGTATTACCTGTTCTGCTCAGCTCTATAGATTCTCCGAAGGGGACAGGTGTGTACTTTCATTTGTTTGTGTTTACCGTCGCTTATGATGACCAGGATGATGTTTACCTGATTTTTAATGCCGCACATCTGCTGCAGCAGATGCTGTCGACTGGGTTGTCGGTGCTTCCCACTCAGACACGTTGCGTATTGTGTTTCTGTTTCTTTAATGCATGTGTCTTTGCCCTGACTTCTCTCTGCGTCCTGTCTCGTACGTTTCCAGGCGCTCTCCAGCAGCGTGAGCTCCAGCAAGCTCTTCCCTAGCAGCACTTCTCCACACGAGACCTCCTTTGGTGAGGAGGTGGAGGTTCACAGTCTTCTCGTTGTGGATCAACATACCTTTGAAGGTGAGACAGCTGAGGCTGCCGTTCTGTTTGAGCTCAGAGCTGCTGCATCATGCAAATCTGCTGACAGTAAAATGTGTTCAGCTTGGAGGAAAAGTCGATCTTATAAGAACTGTATAGTTTTAATCACCTAACTGTGCTCAATGTGACACTTTGTTTCTTTAATCAAGCTTTGTGATGGTTGGTTTCAGTGATGTTTTATTGAATCAGTCTTTTCAAAGGATAAAATTGTTTACGTGTTCATTTGTGCGTAAATGCAAACACATTACAGCGTAAGTCATAGACGGCACAAGTACATACAGGTTTTAAGTTGTGAAATTGAAGAAGAAAAACATGCAAACCCACATGGCCCAGTGTGAAAAGGTGACCCCCCCCCCCGAAGCTAAAACGGGTTTCGCTCCTAGCACCAACGACTGCAACCAAGCATTTGTAATAATTTGCAGTGAGTTTTTTCCAGAGCTGTAGGGGAACCTAGTCTCACTCATCTTTGCAGATTTGCTGTAATTCAGCCACATTGATGGTTTTGGAGTACGAGTATCCCTTTTAGATTCATACAACAGGATTCAGGTCACCACTGTGACCAGGTCCTTCCCTTCAGCCCTGAGAGCTGGAGCCACTGGTGTGTTTTGGGTCCTTGTTCTGCTGCAGGACCTCCTTTTGTTTCAGTTGGAGGTCAGGGACAGATGTTCTCGTTCTGATTTTGGTAAACGGCAGGTTTCATCTATCAAGGCAAGTCCTGAAAAGCAGATAAAACACACTGTTAGCTGTGCTCTTTGGGTAAAACTGGTCGGTCAATGAAAGGTTTATCATCTGTGGGTAAAAGCCCTTATTTTGATTCCTGGATACCAAAAAGTGTCAAAAATTGCTTTTTAAACCTTCCCAGACAGATAGACCCCAGTTACCTTCATCCTCATTAGTTCCAGATGTTCCTGCATGACGTCTACTTTTTCAGGATCTTTTGATGTCCTACATTTTTCGTTGTGGATCTTATTTAAGGGATTCAGCAGGTTTCAGGCCTGGCTGTGGCTAAAGAAAGTGAACTTAGTTCTGGTTAGGGCTGGGTGATATGCTTCAAATCAATATCACAATAAATGGGGCAGTTTTACCTCGATAACGATAAAAACACAATAAATGCTCCGGCTCCTCTATCTGAACATTATGCTACGTGCAGGAAATGCAACCGATGTATTTTTCATTTATTTACTGACCAAATCATATTACATATTACTTTCAATAAAATATGAAAGTCTTGTAATTATTCAAGTTTAAACATTCAAAAATGTCTCATTGAACAAGAGAAAAATATTTCTCATTTTTGCTCAAAAGTAATGGAGCCTTTTGCACATCTGGAAACTCAACAGCTGCTTGTGCTGCAGGTGGAAGAGGTTGGATGTGTTACTTTGGGTCCCGACAGTTTCCAATCCTTTAAACTCAAACACTCCCTGACAACATGTCTGCCTTACGCTCAGCTGACTACAAGTGTTCAACAACGTAGCTACACGCGGTCGACTTCATCTCTGCACGCACTCGTTTCCACAGCTCGCTTACAGCTGTTAGCCGCTTCTTTACTGGCTCTTTGTTTATGCTTCTTCTGACTGGATGGGTGGAGTCATGTCATCACACACATGCTGCAACGTCTTAAAGGAGAATGGCAAGACCAGGCAAAACAGTAAAAATTAAGCTTAGTTATTTTACTGTCATGGTGAAACGGTGGACGGTTATTATAGGGAAAGAGGATGACGGTAAACATGGTTTAAGGCACAGGCCTAGTTCTAATAATAAAAAACTCCATTTAAAGACTGCATTTTGTTTTTACTCGTGTTGTCTTTGCCTTATTTTTAAATTTGTTTAATATTCTGAAATTCTTCAGCTTGAAAAACAAAAAATAAGAAACCAGGGAGAGGCAGAGATAATTCTGCACCTTGCGTGTGTCTGCGGTCTCCAAATGAATGATTGAACAGGCTTTCTAGGAAGGCTTCCTGCTCTTTTCTGTTTTGCATTGCAGATTTTTATCCGCATCAAGACTTTCTTTTAAAACTCGGTGGCTTCAAAACTCATCTGCAATTACTGCATGTTGCCTGTTAACAATATGTTAGTAAGCGACTCTTTCAGCGAGCTGACTATGCTGTAGATATGAAAACCCTTCTAATGCAGAGGGTTCAGGTTCTAATAGGAATCAGTTACCTCCGCATATAAACAGCTTTGGAGCAGATAAAAAACATGTCTGTTGCAGAGAAGCGAAGGAAGATTGATAGATGAGATCTCAGAGACAATATTGATGAACGAAGATGCATTTTTTTCTTTGCGTAATGGTTAAATCAATGCTCCAACACTAAATTCTGTCAGACAGAAAATATGAGCCTCATTCCTTCTGGGATGTTCGATATGGAAGCATAATTCAGTTAAATAAGTATCTCTGAAGCAGTCTGACAGATCCACTGACCACATAAAGAGGACAGTCTGACCAGACGCATGTAAAAGAGAAAATTGCTTGTGCATTCCTTTAGTTTTTATACCATTTTTGACGAGATGTTGACACTTTTATTGTTGGTGATTTGACAGAGAAATCTTTCCTTTAAAACAAGATTTTTAGTTTGAATTTTATTTAGATGCATCATTTTCTTTTTTTCTTTTCTTAGTCAAACTCCTTGTGAAAATCTAAACATTGACACTTCATTTCCCAGATGGAGGCTAACAGGGTTCAACACTTGAACATTTTATAGCCTCATATGCCACTGTTCAGTGCCTTTATAAGTTTCAATGCCTTTTAAACCTTTTTTTACACTTTATAACATTACAGTCCCAGTTATCCTTGTGTTTTGGTGGTTTTATATATTTTAAGAATAGGGTGTAGTTCATAATTTTGAGTTGCAGAGTAATTACTTTTCAAAACATTTTTGCAAATAAAAGCATGAAATGTTCATTTGTGACTAATTGAAGCCTCTAAATGGAAAAGCTTGCATAATTTGACGACCAATTCATAATTTTACAACAATTAGTTTTGCTCTATTACAGAAAAGTTCACTAAGATGCCTTTAAATTTCAGATTCTAATGCATGAAAAGATTCCAGTGGTGTAAAATATTATAAAACGTTTGTATATTTCTGCATCCGTGTTTTGTTTTGTATCTGGAAAAGGTGCGGTCTCTCCAATATTCAGTTGTTGTGTCAAATGCTAACAGTTGTTTAGCTGTTTTGAATAAGTTACTGACCTCTATTGCATTGATGATTGACAGTGTTATTAAGGGAGTAACGACTGCAATAAATTTAGTTCCATTTTTTTATTTTTTTTTTACGTTTTCTAGTCTGATTTTATTAAAAAAAAATAAAAAAATACGTGTTTAACTGCACTTTAACTGAGGTAGAGCTCTCAAATATAAATGAAAAATTAAGAGCTTTGACTTGGCTGAGTTTGAGACCTTTGCAGAGGAAGATAAGATCCCTGAACATCAGCGGTTTTACATAGAAGTGTCAGCTGATCACCCGAAAGTAAGAAAGTCTCGGTTGATTGATTGATTGACCTAATCGACTTTCTAAGGAGATGTTTGGATGTTCTGGTGTTGTGAAAAAGGGGAATGGTCGTTCATGCCAATTTGAACACACATCCAGGGCTGTAAGCTTAGCGTTTTACTAGGAGCACTACTGCTCTCAAATGAAAAAAACGTAGGGGCACTATAAGGTTTCTTTGGTAAATGAAAATGAACCTGAGTAATAATTGAGCTTTCCTTTGTGAGATGATCCTCTAAGAGCTCGCTCACTTCTAGTGTTGAACCGGACCTCCAGCACGTATTTATCGTTTCATCCCTCATGCTGTCAGGGTTACACCTCAGGTACACTAAGGTGAGAGCGCAGGACTCATGCGGATCACTTCCAGCTTTAACTGTTTTTGAAGTCTTTGAAGGACCCGTCCTACGAGGCAGGGTTCTCCCCAGGATTTATTTTGAGCGTAGCAGAGTTTACTGTTTCACCGTGCTCACCTGCCTCGGTGAGCTGATGGCCGTGTGGCGCAGGGTTCGTGTTTCCCTGACGTTTATCTGACAATCAGGAAGTAAATGTGTTTAAAAAGTTTCACCTCTGCTCCTTTTTTTCCCCCCTACTCACGCCGATCTGATATTAGGTCCAAATGCAGGTGAAACGCTCGCACTGTACATCATCGACACGGCTGGATTACTGTAACACTGTTTCAGTGGCTCTTTAATTTAATGCTGCTGCTCGTCCTTCACCAACACACAACAGTCGCAGCTCATCTCACTACCTTTGAATTCACTTGACTGTCTCCACATTTATTTAAGGACTTTGTTAGGAGTTTTTTTTTGGATTCTTTCTTATTCCATCTTTAAACAGCCTCGTACATCTCTGAGCGTCTACAGCCGACCTTAGATCGGCTAACTTTTTAACTCTGGTTGCTGCTAAGAACCAGGCTGAAGCTTATGGAGGAGCAGGTCTCCTCTGGAGCCGGTGCTAAACTCTGGTGTATCTAGAAGTGTCATCTCTATCTGGAAATCTCTTCAAACAACATTTTTTCTTGCTTTAAATACTTATTATTACGTTACCTGTTATTCAGTGTTAACGTTTTTTTCTTATTGTAGCAAGTTAGGAGTAATTGGCTGTAATGGTTTCATCTGTTGTCTGTGCAGCTCTCCGCCTCCGTGTTTATTCATAAATAAAGTCGGGTTGGATCTGATGGCTCTTTCTGTTGTTGTTTGTTTCTTCCAGTCCTTCATGCCCATCAGTTCCTTCCCTGCGAGTATTCCCTCAGCATTGTGTCGTGTCGTCTGGGAAAAGACCCGTCTGTGTACTTCATCGTCGGCACCGCCATGGTTTACCCAGAGGAGCCTGAGCCCAAGCAGGGACGAATTGTTGTCTTCCATTACACTGACGGTCAGCAGCGCAGCTTTTCTCCTATTTCATCAAAGTGTCTGACTGCGCTCTTTTATTCTTTCCAACTTTCCTTGTTTGTCCTTTCACCCACATCGCTCTGCTTCTTTTTATTCACCCTTTACACCATTTCATTTTCTCCTCCCTGCGCTCTATATCGTATTTTCGGCACGAACACTGTGTCCTACTGTGCTCTTGTTTCCCTTCTCACTCAATCATTTTCTTATCATGTCCTCTCCAAGCCACCCCCCCTTCCCTCTCCAGTACTGTTTTTTTGTTTTTTTTTTTCACACCATTTACATGCTGTTCCTTAGAAAACACGTTGCTTGTATTTCATTTTCCTTCTCTGCCGCTTTATTTCTTATATTCTGAATGCAGCACTGTCTCAATTTTTAATTTTTTCTAACATGTCTTTCCCACTTGTTCTCAGTAGGAGATGTTGGTGCTAATTTGACTCGGCGTCGCATGTGTGGCACTTTAAATGTTCACTGAACACTGACTGATTTTTCCTGCAGGGAAGCTGCAAACCGTGGCTGAGAAAGAGGTGAAAGGAGCCGTCTATTCTATGGTGGAGTTCAACGGCAAACTACTGGCCAGCATAAATAGCACAGTAAGTGGTGGGACAGAAACAGCGTGAAAAGCTTTTCTTCTTTCAAAGAAATGTTTGAATCCTGAAAAAGATGTGACTTAATGGTGTTAAAGTTCAGAATCTGAACAGTTCAATGTTTTACATCCTGTTAGTCCAACAAAGATGAGACTAAGAACTGTTAGACAAACAGTCTCCCCCCGCTGCCCTGTAATACCGCGCTCATCCACAGTCGGCTATAGATAGATTAAAGGGATTAAAAACTTGAAAGGGAGCATTATCTTGAGATATCAAGGATATATTTCTCATGGATTTCAGATTTCTGGAGCTCATCAAGTCACTTCAGCTGCTTTACTTTCTATCTCCAGGTTTGAGGACAAAGACGGCTTCACTTTGACTAAACTGTGCATAAATGAATGATTATCGTTTGCTTAGACAGACATTAATGTTAACAAAAGCATTTCTTGTAGTCCTCACGGTTTTTCATTTCAAAGGTCATAGTTGAACATAATCCTGTTTGACATCTAAGAGTTTGACAACTTTTAGATTTATACACGGGCACTCTTTCCATCATATCCTTTTATTTTTTTAGTCTTTTTTACGGAAAATAACATAAGTGCTGCATGATTTAAGACATTTTTACAGGAAATAAAACTAAGATAAGATATAAAGGAGATTGAAGAAGAAAATGTTTAAATTTTGTTGTTTTTTTTGGGGGGGGGTTAAAAAAACCTAAACAATACTATTTTGATGTAAAAGGAGTCAGCTTATTATTATTACCATGTTATAGATCAGAGTTGATGAGTAGATTGAAACTGAAGGGCTGCAGATCTGTAAGCATGCTGCTAGAGCTGGCTAATTACCCACACACTGCTACTGGCTTACTCAGCTGCTTTATGCGAATGTCTGGGGGCAGAGGCGTGTCGCTGCAGAGCATCATACAGTATGTAGACATATTGTTCCAGATCCTACAGGCTTACATGTCCTCATACAGCTGTGCTTTTCACGCCTCCCTTTATTACAAAAGTGTTTGTGTGCAGTTTGGGGGGTTTTATTCATGGTGTTTGAAACATGTGGGCTATAAAACCAAAACAAGATAATGCGCAGCAACAAATAGAAATCTAAGTAAGTCACTTTTTCTTAAAATAAGTCAAACAACTGCAGTCTCTTATTACAAGTATATTATCTAATTATCTTATTTTAATGGTAAA
>JAUZNJ010032783.1:0-13506 GCA_034780135.1 Jordanella pulchra | reverse complement strand
CCCAGGTTCGAATCCGGCTTGTGGTCCTTTCCCGCATGTCTTTCCCCCTCTCTCATACCCCCTTTCCTGTCAGCCTATTGTCAGAAAAACAAGCCACTAGTGCTGTAAAAAGCTCAAAAAAAAAAAAAAAAAAATTATGCAAAACAAAGGTCACTAGAGCCTGAAAAATAAAAAATTAAAATTCCCGTAAATGTAATTTAAGCATCTTTTGTGAAATGAAAATAAAAGTGTTGCTTTTTTAATCACCAGGCATAACATATGAAACTCAAGATGCACCTTTTATTCAAATGTCATGTTAATTTTGAGCAAACTTTAAAATAAAAAAAGACAACATGAATTAGATGTATTTCCATCCATTGCAGCAAGTTAACCAGGCAGGAGGTAGAAGTAGAAAACCACTGACCACAGATCAGTAATGGATTGATGCTGGTGCAAGTTATACTTTATCCATTTAAGGGAAGTAAGTATACTCCAAAATACGTTATTCAACTAACCTTCCTCACATGTACAGTCAGATACAAAAATAAAAAAACATAGAATACCTGCAACAAACTAGCAAGAATAGAACTAAAATCTGTCGTCTCAAACATAGAAAAAAATATCATGAAGGCAGGAATTCATCTCTATGCTTACAGTTAATGAAAGATTGCATCATACATCTTATATAAGTAAGTTTACACAAAAAAAAGAGTTGTTTTTCAGTGGCATGCAAAGAAGAATGAGTTTCTTGTTCTGCCATCAAAATTACCAAAAAAAAAAAGTTTAGTAGATTCAGCAGAGACTTGAACTTGGAGCAATGCAATTTGCTGAGACTAGGTAAAGCTTTTGCTTTTGATGCTACAGGAACTCCAGGTCGACGGGGTTTAATATGCTTGATATATAGAAAAGCATCTCATGCCTTCTGTAAGGACGGTGGAGAACCTGTGATGTGCTGGGCCTGTTTATTTTCCAGAACTCCTTGGATTATTAGAGCTCACCACATACCAGTTAATTGTATGTACCTTTGTTAGCTTATCTCCAGCTGACATGTGCCCAGCTGATCAAAGAACTAGAGTAGTTCTAACTTTATTATTAACAAATAAATCAAGAAACCACATAAATATCATCTTAAATTTAATATAAATGTATTTTGTATTCAATCTATCTATTTTTTTAGCCTAAAGTTAACAAAACAGGTCTTGAACTTAAATATTAACTTAAAATAAAGTTTTTTTAATGCTTTATATTTTGGTGAAAAATCAAATCATTCCCTGAGTTTAAAGCAAAATTAATAATACAAAGAATATGATACCAACATGAAAACTCCAGTCTGCTTCTGCTAAAGCATATTTTCTGATTAGCAAGCTCTGCACCATTTCATTAACATGTCATGTTACAGTAACAGTATACTACATGCAGAAACACAGATTAAAAGTTAATAAATAGAAATAAAGCTACAAGTATGCACTGAACATTCCTCACAGTGTCACAGCTAATTTATAGAAAACAGAGGAATGGAGCAGGAGAAGCTGCTGAGCTCATGCTCAATGAAGCAGCTGCTAAATAATTAAACAGAAACTCACCTTATATTAGTTTCTTATTTTGACATAAACACTGTGAACTGAAGTGGTATGCAGAGGGAGGCAGTCTCTTTTATAACTGTGACCTCATTCCACTGCCGTTTCCCTCTGGTTAGTAAAATAACATTCGCTAACATTCCCTAAGTGGCCTCAAGTCAGCAAAAAGTTTTCAGATTTGAGATATAAAGTTCTCATCAATATGTCCAGCAGGTTTAAGCTTGATTGCATAATATTTATTCACAAAGCCACAAGAAACACACATGGATTTTTCCTTTAATCATGACAAGAGAAAAAAACACAGAAGTATGTTTTTTTGTCAGCAGAAAAATCTGGTTATGTGACTTTGTCCTCTTTGGGTTAGGTACAGAAAAGCCTTGGGCTAACTGAAATCATGAGACGCAGTGGTGAAGTTGTTATAAAAATCTTGTTTCTCCAACCTGTGTGTCCTACCCCAACCACATACGTAACAGTAGAAAAATAAATGAAGTGCTTCATTCACTCAAAGAATGTTGCCTGTGAGCGTAATCCAGGCAGCAATTAGGTTTGTCAGCACAAACGTAATTATGCAATTAGAGAGACAATTTGGCAACATAAACCTAATGGTTTGGGATTGTGACAAGAAGGACACCATAGTTTTTTTTTGTTTATTTTTTTATTAAGACGTAGCAATCTAGATAGGACATAAAACACCTTGTATCATTTGCTTTTTTTAGAACAAAAATACTGATCTTTAGGGTTAATTAGTTGCAGTTATTTATCTAATATAGACGTCATTATGTTTTCAGTGGGAACAGTGCTGTTTAAATTAGGAGTAAATACCGAACATTTTATTGGGTTAACATGTTGGGTAACTTTTAATAAACAAACAATATGGCTTTAGAAATGGTGTCCTTTGTACCACTGCTTTGACACATAAAATAATCAGGTTTTACTAAAGTTATTGGATTATAGCAACCTGACCTCAAGAGTACAAAACCACACACAACAGATTCCGCTACGTTACCGTTTATTAGATAAAGATGGAAAAGTTGGTGTAAAACTAACAGCATTGAAAGCTTTGTATTAAACATAAAACTCTAGAATTTAAAGTGGTTGCTTTCACTGCAATCCCTGCCTTTTATTTGGAAAAAACACTTTTCTCCAGGTAGCTTCAAATTCAAATTGTCCCTGCCGGATATTAGGCTGCTTTGCCATGCAGTTGTTTTCTCAAGATCTTCAAATAAACAGGAAGTATGTGAACCTGGCAGCATAGAAATATTTGTCAAAAAGTACCAAAGTTCCTATCTTATGAATGAACTTTTCTTTTTGCCATTGTTGAAATTTAAAAGTTTAGATTTTAAAAAATCTATGATTATCTGCAAATTTGAATTTGGATTAAGAGTTGAAACCTTGACATAATTTATTTTTAGAGATTATTCTGTTTAAATAAAAACCTTATCCGATTTTTTTCTGTAAATGTTCCTCTAATGTGAATTAGCATTGTTGTCACTAGAGTTTTCTGACTCTCTTACCTAAACGGCTCTGATAAATGCGGATGAAAGATCCATAAAAACAAATCAGTGAAAATTCCTTCAAATAAATACAATACTGTATACTGTATACATTTCTACATTGTATGGCTGCATTTTTTTTCTGTTTCACAAATAATTTAGGTAAATATTTTGACAGTAAACTATTTTTTTATGCTGATGAAATCTGCTCACTTTGCAGCACAACCATCAAAAGCAGCATTTTAAATTGTACAAGAGATTTTCAAGTCTGAAACGCTCCGAAAAACAAAATGTATAATTTTATTGAATGTTTATATTCAAAACTCGTAAAATCCTTAAACTAGATCATTTTGTAAGTACTTAGGCATGTGGATTGATAAAATATTTACACTCAAAATAAATATCCAAAATAATCTACTTTATCTGTTAAATAAACATTTAATTTTTTTTGTATAACAAAAAAAACTTTGTGGAAGCCACCTTTCTATCTATCATAGATTATGTTGATATAATTTACAGCCATCAGCATCTTCTACCATCTTCTAGACTTGATTTGGTCTGTTATGCATCTCTACAGTTTATTTGGATAATAAAAACTGCAGTCTTTAGGATCTGGTTGATTAGACATTGTTACATCTTTGTAGTCAATGATACTGGTTTATGTTTATCTATAAAACTTTGCTGGGAAAACTCCCACAGCATCTCTCCACCCTTCTGACTATCAGCACCAGGAACTAGCACTGGCGAGCTTCCAAATGATTGCTTTTAAAGGATCTCTGGGTTTCAACAGGCTCTAGTCAATCAGCAATCTCCTATTAAGCTCCATGGTGATGGATTAATCTTAGAAAATCTCTTAAATAAAAGCATCCATGACCAGTTTTAAGAGTATAATAAAAGATGCACTGAAGGAAAAATGTCACGGTTTCTGTTTAGAGCTCATTAAATTGTAATTTTAATGTTTTATCCTGATTTTTGTTTTGCCATTATTTGTACTTTTTATGATAATAAACCTATTAAATAGCGTTTAACATTTCTGTGCTATCTTTGCTAAGTAACTTTTGTTAAAGAGATTTAATCTCAGTAGGGTTCCCCTTTTGAATAAAGATAAACAAAAAATAAAATGTGATTGTGACTCTTTTTTTATTAAAAATAGAATAAAAACCCTTAACCACATAACATTTAAAGTACATTAATCTGTTTGTGTCACTAAATCTAACCTACATGACTGAAATCTATTAGTAAAATTGACTTGTATTTCTGTATATTTTGAAATTATCTGTTTTCCCTGAGATGGCGTTTTATGAGATTCTGCACTTTGTCAAAACAAGCAGAACTAAAATGAGTCAAAACAACATGAGACATTGTCCTTATTATCCCCATCTACTGTGATCTTTAGAAAGATCAGCTCTTCCCAAGTCTCAGCTATTGTTGTTTTTGTTGGTTGTCTATTAAAATGATGTCACTTCCCACAAAAACCAACCAAAACCACAGTTAATACATTATTTCCATTTTTTTGCACCATGTGCTTCACTAGTTTGTCTATTGTTATGTAAAGCTGGTGAAGTTCCTGTATTTCTGTTGTCCAAACACTCTGAATGTGTGTCAGCATTGCTTAACATATTTTTAAGCATATTCTACTTTATCTTTAATTATTTTCCATACCTGTGGTGGCAAACCACTGAGGCACTCAAATGACCTGCTAGAGCTTCTAATCCAGTAGTGACCTGCCTGGAAACAACAGGTGTCTGTCCTCAACCAAGGAATATTTAGATGAAAATGCAGGAACCACTGCTAAGGTGGTCCAGGTTGATTCCTTCAGTGAAACAACTAGCAGTTTTAGTCCGAGAGGCAGATACCTTGTCTACTTTTAAAGCCTTGAATAGCCTTAAAAGTAGACAAGGTATCTGCCTCACAGACTAAAGCTGCTAGTTGGTTCGACGGGGGAGGAGCCTGATCACTAAAAGATCTGCCTCCCACTGTAGTTTTAGAAATTCTAGTAACTACTAGTAACTAAAACTGCAGATTGAGAGTGAAGTGCTCTGTTAGGAACATAAGGAACAAGTTTATTTCTGATATAAGATGGAGCTTGGCCATTTAATGCTTTACATGTGAGAATATTATCTCTGTTTTTAAGTTTCATCAGAACTCTGGCTTTATTAAAAACCAACAGTAGCTTTTTAGATTAGAAGTTATTAATGGAAATGATTTTAGCTTGTTAAGTGATGAAATTAATTTTTTTATGATGGTAATTGAAGGTTCCCATTGACTTTTCTAATAATCTGTCATTACTGCTGCATGACAGTAGTGCTGTCTGCAGTGGAGTGTTTAAGTATATAAATAATAGCAGATCTGGTCACATATTTTCACACCTAGGCCATTATCCATATATCACTCATATTTGTTGTGTTCCTTTGTTATTATAATGCTATTTGTGTCACAGTTAATAAAAATATGGGGATTTGGTTTCTATTTATGTTGTGTTACTTTCTGATTTAAACATTCAGTTCATTTGTGGGTAGTTTATTATCATCGTGTGGATCTTGCATTAAAGAGTCAATCTTTTGTGTTGAGTTACTTAATCTTCTTGTTTCTGTTCTCTTGTGTTTAATATGTCAAACTCCTACATGTTTATTTTTCTCTTCTCTTCTCTTTGTGTTCTCTGTGTTAATTTGTTTTGTACCATCAAAGACCTAGCCTTCTGCCTGATAACTTACCTGTCTGACACAAAGAGTAATCAAGCTCTCTTAAATGCTTCTTGATTTCCTCAGTTTGGGTCAAATCCTCCTGTCAGAAATGTTTCATTTTCCCTGGACCCCATTTTTTATAAAGCTGTTTAATTTTTTTTTGTCTGCCCACTCTCAGTCTTTGGGTCCATAATTGCATAATTATAAGACATTTTGATCACTCCCATGTTCTAACAAACCTCCAAGGCCTTTACAGAGAGTTTTTATAACAAGATTAGATAAAGCACTGTTGGATTCTATTCACTATTTAGACTGTTGGTTGCAATGTTCTTTGACTCTTGGGTATTAGAGTAAGGGGGCTGTATATAAATTCTGGCCACACTCGAATCATTCTTTTTTTTCTCACTTCTTTGTGTTGGCTTATACATTTAAAAAAAGGCCAAACATTAGCCTCAGTTTGTCTATCCCATGTTAAGATGTATGTTATTCTCTGTCACATCATATTCATAACCCAGGGAAGGAGGGAGTTTGGGGTTTTTAAGAAGTAGTTCTTTAAAAATTTGATCAACTTTAAAAATTAGGTAGTTTTGATACAAAAAAACTCATGTTATATTCATTTTGCAGGAATCATTAGCAGTGATGATAACCAAGGCTCCAATGATTGGGTCATTCAGCCAAATGACCATCAGAGATTAGCAGGAAATTAATTCACTGAGGGTTTGATGAAAACGGAAGTGGTTAAAAAAATCTGTTTTCCAGATCATGTGACACCATTAAAAAAAGGGGGAAAAAGACATCCCAACTCATCTAGCATTTGCATATCCTTTCCCAAGCTCTGCTATCTTTGTGCTTACCGAGAGGAAGCGATAGATGCAGACATTCCACATCCCATATTCCCGCTCACTCCATCTTGTTGCCATGGGAACCAAAAGAGACGGGAGACAGGTTCATATCGGCCTCCCTCAGGTCTCCAGTCACTGCCTCATTCACTGTGTGTGTGTGTGTGTGTGTGTGTGTGCGGTGGCTGTCAGAGCCGACTGCTCCTGTGTGGGCCACTGATACTCGCTGATTAAAGGAAGTTATAATTTGATTTTCTCAGCAGGCGCCGTTTAATAGAGCAGTTTAACTAAAGCTGTGCCATCCCCAGGGCTTATAGAAGCAGAGGGAGAGAAAGCAAAAAATAAAAAAAGAAGGAGGGAGATATGCAGAATGAAGGAGGAAAATGAAAGAAGAGGGAGGGAGAGTCATGCTAATCCCAAACACTGAGCGATCACTCTCCCACTCTTTCTCTCCTTCTAATTCTGTTTGCCTGTTTTCGCCGTCTGTCTCCCCGCTCACCCCCATCGCTGCCTCTCTCTGTTTCTCCTGCTCCTCCTCAGCCTATTAATCTGTGCTCCCCTCTCCTCCCTCATTCCTTTCTCCCTCCTTTTAGCGAAGCAAACATGGGAGGGCTGGCTTCCTCTCCGTGTACAGGCAAGACTGTATTACTGGCCCATTGTGATAATAGCGTTTAATTATCCTCTCAGCTAAAATCAGCCCCATCACTCTGCTTCTCCACCACCACCACCCACCCGTCTGTGGTGTGTCTAATACTGCCACCCCCCCCTCAACAATGCATCCCTTTCTACAACCACTGCCCCCCACCCCCTGTTCTCCAGCTATTTTAGACCCATTTAGTGGGATAAGCATCTTGAGACAGACAGAGTTTTTTCTTTTTTTTTTTTCGCTCTCTTTCACAGAGAGGCAAGGAGAGGATATGGAGACTGGCATATCGGTGCCCGCCTCAGAATACCAAACAGGGGGGCCTGGGCATCTTAATATGCAGTGTGGGACAGAGGCAGAGATCAAAGAGAGAGGCAGACAGACAGAGAGATGGGTTGGGGTGGTGGTGGGGAGCAGGTCCTCTCATTTCTCCTCATCTTTTTGCATCCTTTTCCCCCAGCTGCATCATCGTTCCTGCTCTGCTCTCCTGCGTCACTCCCTTGACCCTTGGAAAAAAAAAATCGACAGCTTAATTACCAGAGCTTGCAGCCGTCCCCCCAGTCAGTGCACCGGGTGGGTTTCTCTTCCTTAAACGTGTGCATACTGAAGAGTCTGTGTTTACTCCCTTCTTTAAATATGTGATCTGGAAAAAATATGGTATCAAGATATTTCTCAAGAAGTGTCCTTTTTCTCAGCTAATCACAAGACTGAAACCCAATTGCACCATCGGCAAGTGATGGAAGAAGTTGTTGAACTGGGGAACAAAAAGAAGATTCAAGTCACTGATGTGGTTGTTGGTTCCGGTTAGGCCAGCATAGATATTTAAGAACTCTTCTTTGGGTGCAAACATGAACGTCTCTCATTCTGTGGAGCAAGGTTTGAAAAGAGGACATCATTTTTAGGTTAGAAGCTGTTTGGATTCAATTTAGACATAAATTAAAACTAGAGAAAGCTACAGCAGTTGTTCAAATATCCATCAGTTACAATAAAGGTTTTTAAATTCTTTAAATGTACAACACATCCAACCCCAAAGCAGAAGTGACATAGAAGACCCCATCTGATAAAACTCTTGTCAGGTAAGATCAGGAAGCTGAGGCTACATCTCAACACAGCCCTGCCATATCTGGGCAGCAACAGAGGGGAAAAATGACCCAAAAAGATCTCATATTATTTCTATGAATATGATAATAACTTCTCTGTATACTCCTTGGTCACCAGACTATATTTCTGACGGTGCTTCTGCTGCAAAATTTACTTCTATAGCCTATAGATACATCTCTAAATAATCATGTATTTATTTTTTAAACTGGTTTTATTCATGCGGGGTTCTAGGGTAAGATGTGGTTTGAGCCCATATATACTGCAGTCCTTGAATGAAAGGTGGGGTACACCATGGGTGGTGCACAATATAGAGTTGCAACTTAACACCAAAACTGGACAGTGAGAGGAGGCTTGGAAAAACACATATGCAAAGGAAGAGCACGCAAATGCCCAGAGTCAAACCAAGAACATTGTTGCTGCAAGGCAACAGTTCAAACAACTTCCCCAATGTGTGAAGCAAACTTCAATTGGTTCCTCTAAAATCATATGAGTTTTCTTGGCTGTGTTTGTGATCATAGTCTTATTAAGAAGAAAGGAAGAAACAGAAACTTGATTTAACCTTCAGATTCCAGTTTTCTGAAATACCCTGGAATATTTCTCCACCAAGGCTTTTTTTATTGACATGAAATCTACTTATTTCCATCCCCAAATTTCAATACTTCTGTGATTGCTTTGATGTGAACGGGATGGACCAGTTTGCCCCTGCAGCTGACGGGGTTGATGGTTCAAGATCTGGCTTTTAATGTTGCTGTGTCTTTGGGCAAGACACTTCACCTGCATTTACTACTATTGGTGGCCAGAGGTCCCATTGGAGCCAATGTATGGCACCCTAGCTTCTGTTAGCTATGGCTACAATGTAGCTTGCCTAAATCAGTGACTTAGCTTGCGCGTGAATGACTAAATTTAGTTTAAAGCGCTTTGGTCAAGTCTCATGACTTGAACAATAAGTTCAAGCCATTTACCATTTTACCCTCCAAAATATTGTGTGTAATGAAATTCAGACTATTATACTCCGGTCTCATTAAACCAGTTTCCTCCCAATATTGCCCTTGTCCAGTCATCTGCAGCCGACCTGTATCATGCTTTGTTGAATCCTGCTCAAATCCTTTAGTTTAGCAACTGGTTTATTGTGAGAAATAACTTATTTCAACATGTAACGACTTTTATAGGTTAGGAAATGTGTTTTAACCTATAATACATTTTGCAACAGGAAGTTCTTGAGATCTTTACCAATTATGACATGATGCACTTTGTGCTTGTTGTTGATGGACTGATTGACATGCATCATGTGTAATACCTTGGTGACGAGCAATTTCTTTAGAGGCCATCAGTAAAGACTAAACACATAGATATTAGATGACCCTGATTAAGGGTAGGGCCCCTTACTCAATAATAAAATATTAAATCTCTTGTTTTCTTTTTGGTTTTTTTTCAACATCGCATGATAATTTAACATCGTTTGCAACCTTTGGATTGGACCTTGTTTTGCCTGTAGAGAGTAAACAGGCAAACCTGCAGAATGTCAAGGGGAGGTCCAAAGGTTGAGGCGTCTTGTCCACGCAAACATACATTTTTCCATTCTTACTCTTTTTTCTTGCCTTGGCTTGCAGCTCTTAGCAGACAGAAATGGTATATCTGTCTGCAGCATATCTGCTTTAGTTGACTTTAGTTGTGAAGACTGGCTTTTAAAATGCTGTTTCCTTTTGTATCGTTAAAAAAAAAAAAAAAAACTCTACTCATTTTCTTCTGACATTAATAAGACATTTTCATTCATACTCTAAAAAGTTTTGGAAAAGTCAACAATTCCTATAACAGTCAGGCCAACACCATCTCCTATTCAAAGTCACTTAAATTATCCTTCTTCCTGATTTTTCATGCTCTGTTTAAACTTCAACACACTAAATCAACAGGGTTACTGCTTTTTAATTGGTTTGTTCTCAAATTGTTTTAAAAAGCAGTTGAGAAGGTGTATAAAGTGACCACTGAGTGAATATCTAATTAGATGAATCTCCCATTTGGTCCGCACTTATTATTAAGCTGCATCTACACGCATTTGTTTGCGTATAGAGGGGCTGGTAGGATGGATCTACCTCTCTTACCGCCACCTTCTCCTCAGTCAATTAAGATCGTGAGTAGCTGTCCCTGAAGCGGTGTAGACAGGCTAAATGAAAAGGCAGTGGATGTGAAATATGAATCATTAGAATACTGCAAGGACAGGCTTAGAGGGGTTGTTGGGGGGATGGAGGGGTTGTGGAGGAGATAAGGAGGAAAAGGAATGGGAAAGAAAGGGAAAGGAAGAATGAGAGAGCAGATAATAAAAGATTAACGTCACGCCTCTCAGAGTGGAGGAATTTCACCCCCACCTACTGATCAAATTATTTATCCTGTTCTATGAAGACAGAGGAAGAGGGGGAGATTATTTTTTTATTTTTTTTTTTTTTATGTGTGTGTGTGTGGGGGGGGAGTAATGGAGTAAAAACGCAAGACCTCAGTCTCTTTGATGACGCTGCTGACAGAGAAACAAACGGCTGTGTGTGAGGGTGTGTGTGTTTTGTGTGACAGAAAAGAGGGAGAGATGGTGGAGAAAGGAAAAGTGCGGGCAGATGTCTGCATTCACTCTGTGGGAGGCTCAAGGCTGTTTGCTGAGCAGGGAGGATATAAAAGATGGGAAAGAGAGCGGGAGACAGAAAGGGTGGGATTAAATGAAACCTGTTTCCCTTTGATTCTTTGCTAATTTGCAGCAAGATGAGGAGCACAGAGAACAAACCACCTACGCAGCACAGCGCCACACCACACGCACACAAATGCACATCCTCCTGATAATTCTCAATGGAAACCAGTCAAACAAACACACACACAGAGTCATGGTCCTCCGTCATGGATCGCCTTCCACTTCCGCCCTCAGCTCACTTTCTCCCAGTTTACTTCTTCCTCCACTTTTCTGAAGTGAAACCATTACAGGCACCAGTGGTGGAGAATACCAGCAGCTCAGATGCACATTTACTTGCACGCAAGCGCAAAGTCCTTCCTCATTAGCCCTGATTCCCCCTGAGTGACATCTTTAACAAAAGGATGCAGCCTCTGCCATGGCAACAGCCTCCTCCATCTCCGTGCTGTGCTTCATTCTGTTTACATGATGTGATCTCGCTCCTTCCCCCCACCCCCCACCCCCCCATCCCGCTCCCTTCTTTCGATCGGCTTCTTGCACTTAATCACTCCTCTCATTTCACTCTTTTTTTCTTCTTCTTTTTTTTTTCCCTCTCTGGTTTATCTGCTTGCAAGTGGAGACCACCACCTGCCTGCTAGAAAACCTGAACATCCCATGTAGGTCTGGCATAGTGAGCAGGGGGCAAAAGGAGAAAGGGAGAAGAAGAAAAAGGGGGTGACACAGATTAGGTATGTGGGCTCTTGCAGGAGGCTGTGATATCTAGGCCATGGGAGTCCAAAGCAGCCAGTGTGTCTGGTGTCACAGCAAATCAACTGTCAGCTGTACACCACCTGCCCGCCCACGCGTGCTCGTGCACACACACACACACACACACACATGCACAGGGATTCATCCAAAGTCTGAGGACGGAAGAGACTAAGAATAGAACACCCAGAGAGCATTGCCACTTCTCCTTCGCTCTCCTCTTGCCTCTGACAGAGATGTTTCGCAAGTGGCCTCCAACACGATAAGGAATTTCATCCACTTGTTATTGTCTCCTCTGTTTGCACACACCCACTCTCCCACCTATTTATTCGTTCTTTATAAAAAGTGAAATTAAAAACTAAACAAAAAAAAATCATGCTTTAGCCGCCCAGTGTCTTCAGTTTTTATTGACAGAGAAGGAAGGAGGAAAAAAGGATGAGAGGCGGAGAAAAACACAGGAGAGACACTTCTGAGGCGAGATTCGATCCAAGGCCAGCAGGGGTGGGTTTCTAAAGGCTTCAACCACTAAATCATCTCCTGGGAGGGTTTTTTGTTTTCTTCCACATTAACGTGTGTGTAAGTCAAGATGGAGAGCAATTGTCTTCTTTGCCTTTAAGCGTAAACAGTTTGGGTAAGTGTCAGAACAAGGAGCCCCGCCACCCCCCACCCCCACACCGGCACCCAGGACCCCATCCAACTGTATGGATGTGCGTGTGGGCACGTATACAGAAGCATGTTAACGTATTTATGTTTGTGTGCCGCTCACAGTCTGGTCCCTCTCTGTTTCTCTGCTGTCTGTGGCCTCCTCTTCCCCATGAATACTAATGTGCTTCAAACCCCAGAGATCAACCCTCCTCCCTTTCCCCTCACTCCCTCTTTCCTCCTCCTCCTCCTCCTCCTCTACCAGCCTCCCTCCCTGCCTTCTTCAGCCACAGTCTTCATTCATTTCTCCACCCCTTTTTACCTTTCAACTTTCCCTCGCTTTCATCTACCCATACTCTCCAGTCTTTTTCTCCTCCCCTTTGCTTCCTCTTTCCCTGCCTTATTTCCTGATCCTTTTGGCCTTTTACGCCCTGTCATCTTTTAAAGCTCCTAAAATTTCACATAATTTTTTCCCTCATGTTCTCCTCTCTTTCCCTTTCTTTTTGCCAGCCTTCTTTGCTTCCTTAAGAATGCCTGTACTGTACCTAAGAAGCTGTTGTGATAGACAAACACAAAGTAGTTCATTATTGTAAAGTAGAAGACAAATGATAACTGTTTTTAATTCTTTACTCAAAAGAAAAGTGTGATATGCATTGTATTCATAATCTAATAATAATAATCCTAAATAGAATCCGACCAAAGGGACACTGAAGTAACTACAAATGTAGGCGTTCTGTAAAAACCTCAGATATTTGTTAGAGAATCTTTGTAAACAAACTCAAGGGAGCACACAGCAGGAAGCTCAGATGTTTATTAAGACATCACCTGAAAGCAGAATTGGGTTATAAAACTAAATAAAATATAAGCTTTGAACATCTCAGGAAGCAAGGCTTAATCCATGACAGAGATGAAACCAAAACTGAAATTTCTAGGCTTAAAAAGAACACAAATGATCTGAAGCACAGTGGTGGCAGCATCATACTGTGGGGAAACAGATTTTCATCAGGGACTAAGAAGCTTTTCTTTATTATCAAAATATATATTCTTTTTTCTGTGACGGACTGGCGACCTGTCCAGGGTGTACCCCGCCTCTCGCCTGAAACGCAGCTGGAGATAGGCACCAGCAACACTCCCGA
>JAUZNJ010032782.1:0-13506 GCA_034780135.1 Jordanella pulchra | reverse complement strand
GGATTTTAAATTCTATTCTAGATTTAACAGGAAGCCAATGAAGAGAAGCTAAGATAGGAGAAACATGATCTCTGTTTATAATTTTTGTCGTAACTCATTGTGGTTCTCTGTGGCCCCAAAGCTGAAGAAGTAGCTTTCCAGACTGACAAGTGTGGATGTCTTTGTCTCTTATCTAATCTTGAATATCTTTTCAAAGGGATATGAAGTGTTGCTTTTTTATCTTTTCAACTTAATTCTGATCAAAAGCTTCTCTTTCCACGGCTTTTTGAGTCTCCATGTCGGGTATGTTTTTTGTCTTGTCGAAGGTAAATGATGAAGCAAACCTTTCAGATCCACATCATTGAAAGACAACCTGAGTTCTGGGCAGAAAAATTATACATAAAGCAGGAGTGACTCAGGTTTTTTGGACAGAGTTTGAAGTTTGAAGTTGCCTGCAGATACAATCTTTCTTCATGGCTCCAGAGAGAATGATTCACGGCTTAGTCTCAGTCTGGGCTATTATGGGCCTTTTTTCTGTTTTTCGGGGGTTTCAGTTGTGCCGTTCACAAAGACAAAGACAGAACAACTGATTTAACTCTTTAGATTTGCATAGAATTAGTCTCAGTGGAGAGCTGGGTGGGATGACAGAGCTTAATATATTGTTTCTCAGTAGAAACCCCAGAGTGGGAGGCCTCTTTTTCTCTCTCTGTGCTGTTTTATGACCCGTCAGGTTTCCACCTGTGCTGACACGGCTGAGATTTTACTATAGTCCTGAAAGAGTTACAAGCAGAAATACCAAGGCTTTTTTTCCCTTTCTCTTTTACCCCCCTTTTTCCTTTTTTCTCCCTCTTTTACTGGAAGGGTGGAGTGGGGGGCCTGCAGTTATTGTGGAACATTTGTCAGGCAGCCAGTTGCAAAGGCAAAGCCAAACGCTTGATTTATGGCAACATCTGCAAGATGCAAGGCTCTTGTGTATGCTTCTAATCATAGCAAGAGCCTGTGCCTGGATCGGAGACTAAAACGTACTGGTCTGATGGGGGTTTCATGCTGGGAATAACAAAGATGGCCGCTCATGTGAGCATGTTATATGGCCGTGGGATCTCTCCAGCTCAGGGTTTACACATAATTACTTTTATCAGCCATCTGATACGCTCCAACATTTGAAGGTAATTCTTGATTCCAGTACTGGGAAGTCTAACATTTCAGATCCCAGTCCTCCAGGAGATTTCCTCTGGCTCAGTACAGAGAGTAAAACTGTTCCTGTGAGCTGTTTCTAACTGTGGTGACAATAAACATCTGTCTGCATGTCAGCACATCTGGCAATAATGAAAGTAAATTGCCTTCAAAATTCAGAGTGTCTGGTGGTGAGATAAGACTGGGGCATGGTAAAGGCATTCAGCACGTAGTCTCAAGGCCAGGGACCCAAGCTTCTTTTGACCAGATCAGGGAAACGAGATTAGAGCGATCTGAGACTCATGGCTCTGTCAGCTGCCTGCCAGTCAATAGCGGTTTGCAAGAATAGTTCACTTCCTGTCTCATTTCGCTGGACACAGAATCAAAGCGGGGGGAAATTATCCTGCCCCCGAGCCAGAAGTGTAAAAGTTTGTCACAGAGCTCAGACTTGACAAGAAAACATCTTTCAGAAGTGGAAACACTTCGGTTCCACAGTCACTTGTTATGCCACAAATGGTTTTATAGTTGCAGCAATTTCAGATGCTTTCCTAAACGGAGTAAATAGACCATTGTACAGGGGGAATTACAGCCGCCCGCCTAATTGTAACATGCAGAGCTTAGTGAAGTGTAAAACCTCGCCTTTCAGAAGGGAAGGACATGGTGATTGTTAGAGGGTTTGTCTCCACCCAACCAGACCAACAAAACTTACCTTGAGATCTGTCTATCTGTTTTTTTGTAAGGATCAGGTAGCTAATTGTTAAAAAATAGACACAAAAATGGAAAAAGCTTCCAATAACTGTACAGTAAGCACAGATACAGAAAATATAAATTTAGAATTCAGCAGTTTTAATCTAAAATATGTAAATAAACTACTCTCCATCCGCATATTGATTTTTTTTATGCATCGAGACTCAAAACCATAAGATTCTAATGTCACAACCATGAATTCATGCTCCTCCTCTGCTCTCTATTGTTTTTTAGCATAAGCTAACCTGTTTCTTTCCGCTAATGTCAACTTTTGTCACTTCGAGGGCAGCACCAACCAGGGAACATGAACTGCCTGTGATTGGCTACTTTTCAGGAAATCACACCTCTTGAGACAGAATTGGCCCATTGCTCAATTCCCATCAACGCGAGTATGTGTAGTGTTCTCGCCAAGTAGGTTCTTCACAAGAACACAGAAAGTTAGGACTCAGGGAGACGGGAGAACGCTGGACAGATCTGTGTCAATTGGAACATAGGCGCACTTGTGACATCACCACATTAAAAGCTCGTCTGGAGCTACATTTTAACTTCTATTATTAATAGTCTCCAAGTAATAAAATATATTTTTTCATTTAGTGGGGGAATTATGATCAACACAGTCAGATAAACACAAATAAAATGGACCCTTTGCGGAAAACTGACAGCCTTAGAGTGCAACAAGTCTGCTCTGATGCATGCTGGGTAAAGAGGGAGGGGCGACAACAACATTTGAGGATATCCTTCGTTCTCGGTCTCGTGTTCTTGTGAATTGGAACAGTACTTGGGCCAAGGCTGATGACGTTTCACGAACACATGAGTACATGAGAAAGCACAAGTACACATATTGAGAACTGGCCCTGGTTTCTTCCTAGTTCTAGCTAGTATCGTTAGCGAAGCATCTTCAGGCTAATTCTTGTTCTGTTAGAACTGAAAATTGGTGAAGAGATGTCATCGTTCAATATTTGAATTTAACACAGTCATCAATGTGTTCTGACAGCAATAGCAATATGATCTAAAATGATCATTGTTAAATTTGGAACTTTTTATAAGCTAAGCTAACATTATCTTAACTGTTTCTATGGAGAAAAATGAGGCTTGAATTAACTCTTTTGTATAACTGAACACAGACATTTACATTTCTAATCTATTTGCTACAGAGCCCCTAAAGGGACGCTGAAGGGAAATTAATAAAAATTAATACTTTCTCGTGCCCACCACTTAGTTTCTTGTGCACACCAGTTTTAGTTTCTCGTGCTCACCAGATATTGTCTCTATATAACACGGACCTCTTCTTTTTACCTTTAATCCATTCTCCAGACATTTGATAAACATCCATCTTTATCTGGTCAGTTGACCAGTAGTTTGGAGCTGCATTTGAACGAATTCCACAACATATTCAAGGTTTGTGTGTCCTTTGCGCTGAAATAGACCGCAGGACTTCAGGATACGTTTTATGTGACGTTCAGACACAACATAACTGCGACATCTTGCAAGCAATGCAGCGATGTCTTTGCATGGGAGCCCAAACTGAAAATATAGCTCAATGAGTTCATCTACATCCATTCTAATGAACATGTGCGATCATGCGAGAAAGGATCTGGTGCACACGAGAAATAATAATTTTTTTTTAATTTCTCTTCAGTGTCCCTTTAGGGGCTCCGTAAGTTGCAGCTACTGTTAAACTTTTTTTTATTATGTCCAGAATTGTGTTTCTAAACTTATCAGTTGGTGACAGAGATGGCTGAGACGCCTGAAGATGCTTTGCTAATTTGGCAAAGAGAAGTCTCAAGATTATATTTGGGTGTTGCAAATCAAGAGCACATTTAGAAATTACAGGATACCAACCCTCAAGTTGCCCACCGATGCTTTAGGCTACACCTAACAAGGACAAATAAGGACCACACAAACCTTAAAGACATGACAGGACTGTGATATTGCATAAAATGCGTACTGACACTAATATGTCAGTAATAAAAAAAAACATTGTTACAGCAGCTTGACTATTGAAACTTTGTGCTATTAATCCATGTTATTTTCTTTATATAGAAGAAAATGACAGTAGAATAATGAATGATTGTATCATGATGTCATTTGGCCTGTTCTACCTGAGCAAAAGTGTAAACAAATAAACCTCTTCTGCAAATACCACCTAACTGATAATATATATGCATTTGTTAGCTTCCTACTCCTTAAGGAAAATTAGGTTTAATTGGCTACTCTTGGGATGCACAGTGGTGAAGGTCAAGCAGGTCTTGGGTTCAATTTATGGCTTGGCTTCCTTCTGCATGGCATTTGCATGTTTTCTCTAGGTACTCCAGCTTCCCTCCTTGATCGAAAAAAACACGCTGTTGGACTGATTGGCTGTAAACTACCCTTAGCTATAGGTGTGTGCATGGTTTTGTCTGTGTGGTGGACTAACAGCCTGTCCAGGGTGCCCATCACCTTATCCCAAAGACTGCTGGGATGTAGGCACTGGTGAGCCTAACAGACAAGTGGTTCCTTTCATTAAGAAGGGGGTTCGATCTGAATACCCGAAATTGTAGGTCCTACCTCATTTTGTACTTTTCATGGTGTGAACAGTAAGAACACTATCCAGGGTAAGAAAAGGGGCTATCCACTGTTCTGCTGAATCAAGACAGCCTTCAACCTTACGGACATCAGGTCAAATTGAAGTACAAAACACAAAAGTTACCCAAATGTTGAAAATGTCTTGACCCCGTTATAAAACCCAAGACATATGAAGGTGTGGGCATTTCATGTTTCACACCGACTATATGTCATAAAATAATGTTTTTTTGTTAACCTCTATTGGGTAGGCTGTGGCTATACGGTCTGCAATGTAAAGGATTGTGGGAAACCGCAACCAACCCTAGCAGTTGCTTGGAAGGTCTTTATGCTAACTGCATCAACGCTAGGAAGCCTACTGCTTCCTCATCCTTGCTCCTTCTTATCTGCCAGCACTATTTCGATAGCACCGTGGACGCGCTGTGGCTTAAATGTCCTTATGGTTTGAGCCTGAATCTGTAAGGATTCCATCTTCATCCAACATTTTTGCCTTGTTCTTATTGTCTCATTTTTCTCATGGTTTTAATCTTTCAGTTTGACTTTTTGTTTCGTTTCTATTTAGTTTCCATCAAGCTAAAAATGCGCTTGATGAAAAGCGTGAGGAAAATATTTCATCCACAGAATTCCCACCACTCTTTAGAACCCGATACCACCCTTTGTAGCTTTCTTTTGTACCTTTCTTAACTTTATGTTATGTTCTCACTGTTTAGACGATTTAACTGTATAAAAAACAAATCCAAAGGGCATGATCAAAAGGGGTTTTGTTGCACTGGTGATGCATGATGCATAGCTTTTCTCATCTGTTTATGGACATTTTACTTACATCTCCTTGTTCATAGCCCATTGTTGACCTCACACAAAGGTTTTTTTTTAGAATATTCATCTCAAAACAATGTGCAGCTCTTGTAAATAACACCACAATGTCTTAAACAAGGAGTGTAATTAGAATCCTCAGAGTTGATCATTTATCTCTCTGAAATCCCTGCCGGTCGCTGGAGTTCATGTTTGTTGGCACCAAGATAAGACGAAAAAATGGACTGGACCTTGATTGTTGCTTCAGTCGCTGCACGGCAGCTGTTCTCCAGGTGTTTGGATGTGTGTGGCTGAACCATCTTGTCTTAATCGTGGCCTCCTCGAAGAATTGGCAGGACTTCCAACAACCTCCCCACTCCTTGTACCTTTAAAACAGACCAAAGGCATACAAACCACTCAGCCAACAGCCCGCTGAGAAGGTGTACCTTAACGTTAGTCAGCCAAAAGGGATGGGTGAAAAATAATACATCATATGAAAGCAAACCTCCTTGCTGTTCATGATTTTCACTACATAAATCATTTTGTTTCTCTTAACACTGAAGTAACTTTCCCTGAAATGCAGGGTCTGGTTAAATCCCCTCCTCTCCAAGCTGCTGGCACCACCATTGTGAATTTTGCCATTTTCATAAACACAGCTCCACTGAGGCAGCCTTGGAGCCGCAAGACAAGTTCCAAGAGCAAGTTTCAACAGCTAGGTCCTTCCACAAAGCACACCTTTTTGCCCTCATGCTCAAAAGAGGGGGAGGCCTGAAACAACAATCCACAAGGCAAGAAGGGCTGGGGGGGTTGGGTGGGGTGTGGGGTGGGGGGCATCAGGGAGAGGAATGAGTCACCCAGCAAACACAGAAGGCCTAGCCTGGGCTAAGGTACATTGTGCCACCATGTTCCAACAGCAATTAGTGGCATTAGCAGAAATTATATGTAATGATTCTAAGCTGTGTTTAATCGCAGCTACCTTTATTAATAGAACCATAAATAATGGTGGTCTAAGAACTAATTTTGTAATTGCAGGTTGGTAGCCTCCAAAAATTGTATTTAATTACCTGTTTCCCTTCTGGGATGACAGCCATGCAGAGCCGCAGAAAAAGTGGACATTCCTCACTAAAAACAAGTCTTCTTTCTGCATCATCAGCAAGCTTTTTTATTTACTTTTTGGTTTATGGAGGGAATTTTGTTTCATTATTGTTGCAAGCAAAGAACATGTGAGTTACAATTTGAACAAAAATTCATCCAGAAATGAAACTTTGAAAAATGTAGTTTCCCAAAAATAAAATTGAGAGTAACTTGGCTGTTTTCTTCAATTGTTTTAATTTTTACATTTTTATTCCAGATTTAGTATTTTTCAACTTATATATTCATTTTTATATATTCAGTGTGAGGGATTGCTGAAGAGTCAATGTTGTGAATTGACACTATATAAATAAACTAGATGAAATTAAATGGAAATGATCAAATTACATTTTAAAGATTACTTCAAACACTTTTGAACAACAGGAATGTGTTGTTACTCCTCACACCAGGGGAAATCTCGCCCCTAGAAGCAAAGAGGAAGTAATCTGTAAAGCGTAATTAAAAAGAATGACATTTTTAAAACAAAATCTAAAAAGAGAAATTAAAAAACAATGTGAAAAAAAAATCACTTTTCTAAGAACCTTTTTCTGATTCAATAGTTTGTCAACACTTTGTTTCTAAATTTCATCTTTTTTTCTTTTAATGTCCCTTAAGAAAACATTTTTTTTCTTTCTATTGTGCAATAATTTAACAAAATTCACTCCATATTTGTTCTATTTCACACACTGAGAGAACATATCAGGCATCAGGAAATACTCCATGAATACATCCAATAATGTTAACATCATTTGATTTGTGTCCACTAATTAGCATTTGACTTTCATTTTATGCTGTTACCAATAACTTTGGTTAAAATAAATGGTAAAGACACCATTTATTAATGATTTACAGATAGTTTATTAAAGTAGATTCATTTATAAACTACATCTAAACCAGTTTTAAGAGGTATAGATCACCTCTAAAAGGTCAAATTGAAAATAAAGGCCAGGTTCAGGTCTTAGGTCCACTGATGTTAGACTTAGGGATAAAATAACATGGCAATAGAATCTACTTAACTTTCATAAATAGTTTAAATGCAGTTTATCAAACATTAATAAACTATCTGTTAATTGTTTACAAATGGTCCCTTTACTATTAATAAATGATAGTTATTTTAAAGTGTTTCCATAACATCAAGAAAGTTTTGTTTCCTTTCAAAGACTTCTATTCTTTGTTGGACTGAACGGTTTTAGATTGGAAACATGTCAACTAAGCAGAAAGAAAAATCTGTTTTCACTGATGATTTTGTTTCTTTGATCCATATCAAGTCTAGACCCAGTGCTGTCTCCAACTGGAGCTGATTATCCCATTTCTGTCCAAATAAACTACACAAACTTAAAGGATCCTGTTGTCTCCATGTTTTACCCACAGCCTCCTTTAGGAACTTTAGGTTTGATTTGACTGAATTAATAAACTCCTTCCTTTAATCAGATGTTTTCCCCAAGGCCCTAAAAACAGCAATTATCAAACCTCTGCTGAGATAAGATTGATCTGGACAAGCTGCTACTACAGAACTACAGGCCCATTTTAAAATCCCCTTCATCAGTAGGATTATTAAAAAGCTGTCATCATTTGTTATTAACCTGCATAACAATGGCCAGCTGCTTCAGCTCAGAGCGTCTCTGTTTAACTGTTTCTTTCCTAAACAGAGTCGTCTATGGAGCTAGTTTACTGTTACCTTTTCTAAAATAGAAAGCTTTCATAGATCAGTGCTTCTATGTTCCTCTTGTATGTCTACTTCAATCCCTGCCGCTCACACTGAGCCTGATTCTGCTGGAGGTTTCCTCCTGTTAAAAGGAGGTTTTTCTTCTCCACTGTCGCTGTATGCAGGATTGGTGTGAGGAATTGCTGAAGAGTCGATGACAAAATGTAATAATTGGCTTTCCTTAGGTAGAAAACTCTAAACCAGTCTGTCTGGATGCTCTGGTGGAGTTTTCTCTGTAAGAGGCTTTGACACAACAAACTGGCCAGGATTAAAGAAACATTTATGTCTCTGCTGAGTGCATCTAAGTTTAGCTGTGTCTCTTTCTGAAAAGAAAACACAGATAGAGATAAATGTTCCATTCCATCCAAATTGCAGCTTTTGGGGTGTTTTTTCTAATAGAAAGGACACCTAGCTCACTCTGTAGATGTTTCGATTTTGTCCTGAATTGAAAGTACCATACTCCTGCCTCCATTGTCATTAATCGTTCCCTTTTCTTTCCCACAGAAAGTATTACCTCCCAGGGCTTCTGTGTTTATCTCTCTCCTTTTCCTGAATAGCCACTGAGACTTTGCTGCAGTTTGTATTTGTTTATTTCCTGTTTCTTATTTCCAATTGAAATTAGTCCTGAATCAGTGGGTCTGAGTTTAGTCATGTCTCTTTCTGGGAGGATGCCACCAATACAGCTACAGCTTCAAACACTCCTGATTCAAATTAGAGCTCTTCCTTTGCAATTAAGTGCTGCAGAAACCTGTTAATCATCTATTTTTTTCTGGTTAGATGCAACAAGGAAACACCTAAAACATGCAGAACAGGGGTCAGCACAGCTGAGTCTGATGATTGCAATGAATTAGAAACCTGATAATCAGCTGTTAATAGAAATCAGCTGTGCTGAAGCAAAACAAAAAACAAAACAAAAAAACTCTAAACCCTGTAGGGAAATGAGTCTTTCAGGTCCGGTTTTTGACAGCCCTGCTCTAGAACAGATTTCTAGCCTAAAGATTCCGCTTCTACAGTAATGCTAGGGTTACCAGTTTTTTTCTCTTTCCTTATGAAAAATAGAATGAGAATTCAACTTTATTGTCATTGAACTGTCGCAAGTACAAGCAACAAATTGTAGTTTGCATCTATCCAGAAATGCTATACAGGATATAGATGTTTATATACAGGTGTACAAGGATCGTTAAAAAATAAAATGTTCTGTGTAAATATAATATAAATATGGGAGCTATATGCACATATTATACAGATTGTGTAGATTTTATAGAATATACAGGAATGTTAGGAATGGATTGTATATGTATTAAAAGGTTGATAATACAAATAGATAATGGTAAATGAGGGTTATAGACTATATACAGATTATGTATGTGTGTGGGGGGAACCCCCCGCCTAGTACCTCTGTGTTTAACTGTGTCTCTTTCTGGGAAGAGACCACCATTACAGCTAAAGGTTTAATTAACTTTGCAGTGTCTTTTTTCTCTAATGGAAAGGACATCCGACTCAAGTCTTTATGCTATTCAATTTCTTTTTTAAGAATTGAACTAACAGTGCCCCCAGCTTCTATTATCATCAAAATTTACTTTAAACGTACCAGTATTACTCTTCAAGTACTACTCTGTGCCTTTATCTAACTAGAACCAGAGATGAACCTGTTACGGCAATGAAGTTTGTGCACTTTTTGTTTTACTTTCCTCCTGAAAGTACTCCCAGATCAGTACTTTCGTGTTCAGCCATCTTCTTCACCTGAATCATCAATGAAGAAGGTTTTGCTGTCGTTTTTATTTCCATTCCAACAGAAATTAGCCCAGACTGAGAGCCTCTGTGTTTAACCGTGTCTCTTTCTTACATGAAACCACAAACGAGTTTTGCTTCTATCATGCCTTTGTGTTCGTTATTGCTTTCCAAAAAATACTGCCCTCATCTCAGTTCATCTGTAGTAGATGGAAGGTGCAATATCAATGCCATGGACGCTATGATGCGCCCTACAACTGAATTGTTTTAATTTTACACAAAACCGGAGTCTATATTTCTGGACCTAAACCCACAGCTGCTGTGGTGTTCAGAGAAAACAATAATCTGTCCAAGATTCAGAGGTTTATGTCCATCTTTATCTGAAACAGATCAAATCTTCACAGGGATTAAAAGAAGCAGGAATACCAACACACTTTGTTTTTTTTATTGTTTACATATGTGCAAAACACTGCTTTACTCAAAGCGCACATAAATGGAGAATGCATGGCTGAAAAGTGTTTGTACCAAAAAAAGTAAGCAAAAATAATCAAATCTGTTTATAAACAATTTACAAAATATAATAAACTTTAGATAAAAATGTAAATATTCATCTATGTTATTAACAGAACCTTTATCAGCAAAAATAACCGGTATTATTTTGCATGAATTTGTCCATTACATTCACTTGTTGCACATTACAGACGTCCTTTATTGCCAAGGTTTCCATTCAGTGAGGTAGAAAGGTTCGTTTTTTTCTCTCCATTCTCTTTGGTTTTCTACAGTGGATCAGCTAGGAGCTCATCCTCATCTGTGGGAAGTGATCGGTCCTGCAGCTGTCAAACGGCTGCTCATAGACGCAGCTGCCTTGTTCTGACAAGTCCTTGACATTCTGTTCGAGGTCCGAGTCAACGTCCAGAGCCGTGTACGGATTCTCATGAAGAGTTACTCCATGATACGTGACTGACGGCGGGCCGTAAAGATCCTTGTGTGGAGTCCAAGGAGCTTTCCCAAATGTTCCTACAGGAGACATTTAGATGTTAGATCGAAGCAGAAGGTTATTCTGACGAAAAGCTTGAGGGTTGAACAACTTACCCATGAACGTGTTGCAGGTAGAAATGCAGTTATGAGGTTTCCCACAATCAGTAGGTTCTGCCTCATCAGGAGACGGCTGCTGGTGTCCCTGTTCAGACCGGGAGCCTTGATTCAAGCTGCTGTTTGGATGCTGCATCACCAGTGAGGAGGGGCAGGAGTCCAGGTGCTCCGATAGAGAGTACTCTGTGTTTTTGGGGTTGGTCAGGCTGCCGCCGTAGGACTCCAAGGAGGGCAGCTTCAGGTCGGTGGGAAAACCTGAGGGGTGAAATGGGTGAAGATGACATCAGTTCGTACTCTTAGAAACGATTTGGACGGGATGGAGACTTTCACCAACCTGTGAAGGCCTCGGATGGATTACCGGGGTAAATGCCATCCCGACAGAGCAGAGAGCCAATCGGACCTTGGTAATGGCAAAGCAAAGGATCGATGGCCGCTTCCATGTCAGCTTCACTTCCTGTGTCCAGCTGACAAAGACCTGCCGAGGTTAAGGCGTCTGGTTAGGAATCAATCAGTTAGGTTTCAATCAGTGGAAGTTGGAAGGAAAGGCCAACATCGCTACCGTTCATGTCTTTGGCTTGAAGGTAGAAGCCGCTGTAGGACGACGCCATGTACTGATGGCTGCTGCCGCTTTCAGACGGGATATAGGCGTCCTGTCGGTCGGCCAGGGTTCCCTGAGAGGACAGGTAGCTGGGGATGTCCGCAGGCAGGTTGGTCTCATCTAAAAGCACACAGACACGTTCAGGACGAGTCTAGACGCCTGGATGATCTTAAAGAGCAGGCGCCACTGACCCGTGTTGGTGACGCTGCAGTCCTCGTTCCGCCGGCGCGTGTGGTAGATGATGACCACCCAGACCAGAGATGTTCCAACTACACAGCACACCACCGCTATGATGACCACTCCCACTGTGGCCCAGCCATCATCCGCCGCTCCCAGTCCGCCCCCCATGAGCAGTCCTACTCCGCCCTGCACTGCCGAGTCGCAGTTAGGGTTTGGCAGCACCGCCAGGCGGATGTTGCCTCTCTCTGTTCCCAGGACGTTGGACATCTCGCAAGTGTACTTCCCCGCATCCGCCTCTGTGGCGTCGACCACAATGAGGAGTTGGTTGGCAGCTGCGAAGAAGTGACGGTCGGTCACCACCAGGGGGCTGTCGTCTTTGGTCCAGTTCAGCCTTGGAGGAGGGCTGCCGCCGGCGATGCACTGGAGGACGGCCGTCTCGCCTTTGACCACGGTGCGATCCATGATGGGGCGCAAGAAATGAGGCGTTTCTGCAGGAGAGAGGAACGGGTCACAAGTTTAACAATGGAAGACTGGAAAAAATGTTCCCTAAGCGAAGGGAAACTTTCTCACCAAGAACTGTTAGAGTCGCGTTTGCAGAAATGGCTCCGGCTGAGTTCTGAGCAGTGCAGCTATAGACGCCGATGTCCTCCGTTTTCACCCCCACGATGAAAAAGACGTCGTCCTCCGGCATAACGTGCATGCGACGCTCGCGAGCAGCGGGGAAGTCGGTGCCTCCATCTTTCTGCCAGGCGATCTGAGGCGTCGGGTGACCTTCGGCGGCGCATTCCAGCCTGGCCATCATCCCGGCGCGGATGGTCAGGTCCATCGGTGTTTTAGAGAAAGAGGGAAGTACTAAAAAAACATGGAACAGGAGAGGTTGAGGTCAGGGGTGAAGAGGGTTAGTGTATGGAGAGAATTTATTTTAAGCAAGCTAAAAACATGTTTATGAATGGACATGAAACTTTAAAAAAACAAGATTTAATTAAAAAGGCTTTAAGAGTAATTTAGCTGTTTTTTCATATTTTACTGTTGTTGTTATAGAAAAAAATTTAATTTATAATTTGTAATGTTGTCTCCAATTTTTTCCCCAAAATTTCATATTTAGATTAATTTTTTTCAAATTTTTGTTCACCACCAGAAATTACATTCTTTTCAAATTACGTTTTTCATTTTAAGAATCTGAATAGAACGAAATCTGTAAAAAAAAAAACTGTTAAAAAAAACAAAAAAAAAATTAAAAGTATAAAATGTGTAAGATAAATTTGTAACAAAATAAAATGTAAAAATAAATCTGTATGAAAATTCCGAAAAAAAGAAATGAAAAAAAGTCAAATATAAAAATATACTGTTGCTTACTGTTGACGGTGAGCCGGGCCTTGGTAGAATACGAAGACCCAAAGTGGTTGGAGATGACGCACTGGTACCTCCCCTCGTCTGAGAACGCCACGTTCTGCAGCTGCAGTGTGGTGGTGTACTCCGTCACCTCCGCCTCGCTCCCCGCGTCGCCCTGTTCCCTGAGGTGGGCCTGGTTGTGGATCACGGCGTCACTCAGGACCTCGTTGTCTTTCTTCCAGGAGAAGTTCATGGGGGAGTCACTGGAACTGGCGGCGGAGCAGACGAACGTCACGTTGGTTCCTTTCAGAGCTGACTGCGTCTCTGGCTGCACCGTTATCTGGGGTTTGGGCAAGTCATCTGGATGGAGGAGGAAAATCGTTCTGTCTTACATTTATAGCTGAAGCTCATTAACCCTTTAAGGACTACCATTATAAAGGTCCGAATGAGCATCTTTTTACATTTTTGGATGCTGCAGAGTCAT
>JAUZNJ010032781.1:5743-38613 GCA_034780135.1 Jordanella pulchra | reverse complement strand
TTCATTGTAAAAAACACTGGCTTTGTTTAGAAACACATCATGAAACCAGCTGAGGTCTGTATTTTTAGCCTGACCACTTATCCGCCCGACGGAAACTCAAAAATCAAATCTTTTTCCAGTCAGCAAACACAACACTGCACCCAAGCACCAACAAGTTTTGCAACACTCTTGGGTTTGGAAGCTAACTAAGAAAAGAACATTCAAATATAGCTAGCTTCAGTAGTGGTCATAAATCTAAACAAATTATGTTCCATAACATTATATAAGCTTTATTCAAAACGAAAGTACTGAGGGATATTTAAAGTTTTGATAAACAGGAGTAGCCTAGACCATTTTATAGTACTCATAAAAGGTGTAAGAAGCAATTTATTTAATTATACTACTTTCTGTAAAGATATGGTGATCATTCAGAAGATTTCTACTTCAGAAACGGAGAGTTCACCAGTAACAGGAGGACTGAACATAAAATGTCAAACCCTGCTCTATTTTTTCTTTTTAATTATGCGATTCCCTCTGCTAAAAGCAGCTAACAATGTCAACTTTGTCACTTTGTCTTTGTTTTTCTCAGTTAGAAAAATAACTTCAATCTCTCACACTGTCATGGTGTCTCTACTTATGATAAATAATTTATGGTCATTCACTAAAGAAGGATAGAAATAACATTTTGAATCCTGTCAATCTATACTAGCAGATTAGAGAAGAAAGACATAACAACCCAGCCACAAAAGTTATCCATTCATCGCTAGCTGCAATGGCTAATTTAGTGTCTCAATTCAAGTTCAACAGAGCAAAATAATATTCAACAGCTTTTCCAGCCGGGAGAGTCTGTGGGAAAACCTTTTAATTGTTGGTCATTATTCTACCTGACTGCACTCTGGAAAGATTTGTGGTCTGCCTTCCAAACGAATAGCAGCTCAAGCTAAAGGGAGTAGAGAACACACTTATCAGGTTGGCACACATAACAGAAGAAACATGATATGAGAAGCAATTTCAAAAAACTGCAGCCATAATAAAAACCTAAAAGAATATCATGTTGTTTTTAATTCCAATCCAGGTCATGTTTTCAGGAACCCCTTTGACATAAGCTCTACAGATAGAATCTGGTAGCTTCTATATAGAACTGGGGTTTTCTAACCATTTTTCCAAACAACAGACCTGTAATAAAAGTTTCTGAGCAAGTGGCTTGGTTAACCAGATGCTGCAACCAAATACACAAACCTCAAAATCAATCTGGAACCAATTACAGCCCATTACAGACCCACAAAGCCACTGGCCAGGGTAAGGCTTATGCAGATTCAAATACAGGACGGCTTTAAAACAGATGCTTGCTTGCAGCTGGGATACTAAATGTTTAAGGTACAGTTGCACGGAGTATCCTACACACATCTTTTTGATGCACTAAGATACACTCACGCATCCACTTTATCCACCTGTAGACATAACATCCACCCTTGACATTCAAGTGCACCAACAGCATGGTGGTGATAAGGAGCATTTGTGAGGCATCAGCAGAAGACATCCTCAGAATTAAAAATAGTTCAAAGATTATAGAAAATACCAGAGGCAGGAAGAGATGAACAGATAGCAGGCAGGACATGTTAATGAGATTGTATCAATCTTTCTGCTTATTTGGAGGCTTGTGAAAACTTGTAGGTTCCAAGGTCTGAAAATCTCGCTGCCTTAAATCTGTGCATGCCGTTTTTCACCTCATAGCTCACACTGACATGCACTAACACAAAAATACACACAGCGCAAGTTTACAGATGGTTGCTATTAAGGCCACTTATGACAGAGAACAGACCTACATTTTGGATCTGCCTTTAACCTGCTTCAGAAAACAAGTAAATGTAACCTTCCTTCTCTTAAGACCCACCAATTTGAAGCTTGCTTCCACAACTTTTACAGTAGCTCTTGGTATTTGTCATTTTACCCTCAGTTTTCAGCATTTAAATTCCACTATCAATACAACGAAGCCTTCAATGCAACATTTTTTTTATATTATATGGAAATTTTAGAAGGAAAACAGAGGAAAACAACAATCATAACAATATATACCTAAAAATATCTTTGAATTTAAGACAGCAAACCATGAAAAGACACTAAACTTAACTGTGATACCAAAGATTGAATTTTACGTGACTCCTGACTGTTACAATCTGCAGATATTCAAGCTTTGAGGATACCACATGTGATGTGGTTGTATCCAGAGTCATGGACTGGGGCGTTTTAGTACAGCTGTGGCAACAACACAAATGATGAACCACATGCTGGCAGGAACAAAGGCTCAAAGTAAGGGGGGGGGGAGTACTTGTAAAAGAGGAAATCACACCACCCTCCTATAACTGTCTGCTTTACATCAAAGTCCAGGACCTCATATTCAAGGTAGCTTAGACAAACATTTTTTCTGCGTTTAAGCTCAGTATGTGGAGTTGACATTCTGGAAAGAAATTATTTAAATGCTGTTGATTTCTGCTAAACTGTTTTATCTATAAATTCTGAACATGTTTAGAAGAATCTGTGGTAGATTCAAACTATTTTTTTACATCAAAGACCAATAACTGGGCATTGCTCAAATTTATTATTTTTTCAGTTGTATAAAGCAGTCAGTGTTCCTCATTATTTAAGCTATCACTTTCAAAAACAAAGAATCTAGTTTATCCTCTACTTCAAACATTTTGCTCTCATTTTGCTCCCCTCCTCCTCTTTCATTAATCCCAACACCCCCCACCCCACCCCCATGCCACCTCAGTAACAAGAACAATTTTCTATTTATCTTTCATACACTATAGGACTGTATTCTTAGGGAAACCTAAACAAAAATATCTTACCAGGATATGACAGCTGGGGCTCGCATCCATGCTCTGCAACACCGTTGCCATAGCAAATGCACTTATACATGACTCCTTGGATCACTTTGTCCCAAGATTCTCCAACCTGGTAGATAGTTCTTGTTTCTGGGTCCTGGCAATGATCTGAGAGAAAAGTAATCAGAATCAGTAAAAAAAAAAGTCTTCCATCCCTGTGGTGGAGAAGTAACCCTTCTGAGGTTTAAAGTATGAAACCCACCAATAGCATCACATTTCCAGCGACCACGGCCCTGACCAAAGCAGGTGCAGTTCATCATGTATCCTTCGTCATGTTCTTTGGTGAAAGTCTGGTTAACTTCGTAGGTCACACCATCCACAAGACAATGTTCTGGGGCGAAGAGATAAAGCAAAACATGATGCTAACCAAATGACCAAGGACCCTTTAATGGGTGTTTTGTTACCATCCATCACAAGTGTGGATAAGACCACAGTACAGTCCAAGTGACCCATACCTTTAATCTGGGAATAAGCGACACAGCTCCATTCTCCTCTCCCGTTGCCGACACATGTGCAACGCATCATGTGACCAAGAACATCGTGTCTCTTGTCCCACTGGTCACCTACACGGTACATCAGACCCTCGGTTGTTGTGCACACTTCTTCATTAGCTAAAAGACAAACACAAATAAACAAAAAAAAAAACAGAATCAGAACATAGACTGGAAATATAGCTTCACCCTATAATTATCACCAAGCAGTGACTACAACAGTTATAAAAATGTCTTTGCATGAGAAGAAAAAATGTGATTAAAAGTTAGAAACAGCTGTCTGGTCTTCTGAAAGGGAATGAGTGTTTATGTTTTCCATGTGGTTTCAGATAATAATGAGAGAGACAGTTTCAAAGTGTCATTTCAGCAAGCTGAGACCTGCCTTTAATATTAAAATGTGTTTTTAAAGGAAAGTGTGAGGCAGACTCGCTTTATCTCAGCTTGGCTCTTCTAATGTTGTGGGTCTGCTGTTTTTTTTTTTTTTACTTTCAGAAATGGTCATTGTAAAAGGATAAATAGACCCCAGTAAAATGATCTATTCTCTAACATTTTAATCAAAAACCTTTTTAAGAACCCGAAGGTTATGTGGAGCTTGTACCATTTTAAGGTATTAGCGAGACAGGGTAATTTGATTACATGGTTAACTGTATTGTCTTTCTTGAAAATCAAGTTTCAGTTAAATAACGTTCTTTTACACTAGGTTTTGGATGATTAAGCCCTTAAATTCAATTTTTTCAGTCCCAAATGAAAAATAAGCTGATGAGACAAACCAAAGGGTCTATTTAAATAACATTCTTCTCAGTGATTATAATGTGACAGAGATTCATACAATGTAAATGACTACATTTGCATGATGATACTAAAAACACACATGGAGACAGTTTTCTGATCAGATCACAGAGGATTAGCAAACCACCTTTGAAGACATTTGAGGAGAAAGCATGAACTCCAGGTTAGTTCAAACAATCAATTAACATCTAAAAATCCATGTTTGTTTTGACAATGGCTGCAGAGCACTTAAATCCAATATGAAGACAGTCTGCTCCTTTCACCAGAGGGATGGTTTTTATCTCACACAAACAACTTTGACAATAGCTAAGGTGTTTAAACAGACACCCCCTCCCCAGCTGTTGTTAAAACCTGACAGGATGGTTTTAACAGCTGGGTGTCAGCCAAGAGGTGGTCCCATTAGTGGATGAAGGATTTCAAAAGGAATTTAGAGAAAACTTTGGCAAAAGGGTTTTGAGTACAGCATCCCCATACCTCAAAGGGTTAGCTTAAACGCCTGGATGGTGGAGATTTAAAATCCAGAAATATCCATAAATAATAAACATGTTTGGTGTCAGTTCAAAAAACTTCTTCAGCATAAAAGGTTAATTGAAATATTTTACCATTTGACCGCTTAACCAAGAAATGTTTCATAGGTGTCAGTCTGTTGCAGTGCCAAGAGATACTTATCTGACATTTCTTACTGTGACTTCAATGTGCCTTCAGCAATATTGTTAATAAATTTATAAGATTTAGGGACTATAAATGAGACAGAGTCTGAGGTACAAGTCAGTTTTTCATTCCAACATCACTCTGAAAAGACATCTTAGGTTGTTCTGATAATAACTCACACTGGGCTTGGAAGGACATGACAATTAGCAGTGTTAACAAAGTTTGTTAGAGCTAACAAAGAGCTAACATTTCCCTGCTATATTTAAATGGTATAAATGTGCTTGACTGTTGAAAAAGGTAGTATAACAGATAGAAGATTACTTGCCCTGATTAACCAGAAAAAATATATTTAATCATTATTTTTCAAAGGGAATAAAACTGTTCAAGAGGGGGGTCTCAAATGCTCTGTTATAGAGTATCACAAATTTGGTCGTAAACTGGCCAAAACCTAACAACTATTAAATAATGAATGGGTGAAATGGCAAGAACAGCACAACGATGATAAAACAAAAATACCAATCATTTCAAAAAAACAAAAGGTTACTTGCCAGCCATTGGACAAAACCCAAAACGATGGTCAGCATCATAGTTTGTTGTGGTGCCACACCACTTCATGCCGTCCCGCCGACCATCTGAAGTACAGTCAGTGTAGTTCCGGCCATTGTAGATAAATGGGAACTGACACAGAGCACCGTTTGAATTACCACCTCGTGTTACCACAGCCACTGTTGAAGAAGAAGGATCAATGGAATCAGGACTTACTACGATTCACGTTCTTAACTTCAATAAAAATGCATTTGATTGGTCTAAAAGCAATGCTGGTAAAGGGTTTCTGAGCAATGAAGGCTAATATTTTTGAAAAAAAACTACTTTTTACCATTTTTCTCTGTGCAGAAAGAATATTTCTGGTCTTTCTCAAAGTCAGATGAAGTAGAACACCACAGCTGCCCATCACTACGCCCATCAGAGGTACAGGAGTGGTAGGTCTTCCCCTTGTAAACAAAGGGGAACACACAGGGAAGGCCTCCCGAGCTGCCACCGTACACTGGAGCTGGTCCATCTGAGGGCCGACGTGAAAACAGCTCAGGGTTTATGTTTGTTTTTTGAATATCATTTTGGGGAATTTCAGTTTACAGGGTAGCTCTAGTGGGTGGCCTCAAATTGAATTTAATAAGAGAATGGATTGTCTCTTACCCCACTGATCGCAGCTTACTCCATTTCCCAGGCAGGTACAGATCATCTTTTTATTTCCCTGGTTCTTGATCCAGCGCTGTCCATGAAAGTATGTTAGCCCTGAGTCAGTCTTGCAGGGTCCCTCCAGGAGAAGCTCTGGTACAGAGACAGGGTGGTAGACTGCAGGCTGGATGTTGGTCACCAAATGAGAGCCAGTACCTGTAACACGATGTGTGAATCAAACAAGATCCTAAAAATGTCAGCTTTTCCCTTCCAGGAACTATTGCATTATGTAGCGTTATAGGAGAGTTCCCAGTGATACATTTATGAAGAAAAAACAGAATAACCTTTTCTTCTATTACTCATTCAAACTGAAACATAAATTTACATTAAAATCATTTTAAATTGCATAGATATGTTGAGCAGATAGCATCAGACCTGCTGTCAAATACCTTCTAGAATCAGAGTGGTGTCGCTTTTTCCATTTTAGACAAAGTAATAGTAATTTACCTTATTTTACCATTATGGTATCTTTTCTACAAAGAGGAAAATGGTTGATTTGATGCAATAGTAATTCGAAATCGTATTAGTAGTTCATAGGAATGCCAGCTTTTGAAGAGCTTAAAGATAAAAAGGGGATTCTAGGACTGAAACATCTTTGTTACAATTATTTCTGGAGAGGAGTATTTGCTGCTCACCACATCACCAGAGAACGACACTTCAAAAATATCTAAGCTGTCCTAAACTGGCAGACGCAAAATAAAAAGAATTTCAAGGAGTAAATGATCAGTTGCTGTATTTTTGTGCAGCCTAAATACTACAAAATCATCAGTAATTACAAGGGTCTTACACCATAATTCCAGTGCTTTTAAAACAATGTCAGGGGGACATGTTTGCATTATGTTTTACATTGTAATTTGAGTAATAGAATATGGTATTTATTTAAAAAACAATTGGATTTTGAATTAATATAAAACAATAGTTAAAAGTGAATTAGAAGTAAATAAACTAATCAGTTTAAATAAAATGATCATAAACATTAGTACTTACAAGATATAACGCTAATAGTTACAGCAGTTTTACTGGCTAACATCTAGCAGTTTAAGAGGCCAACATATCTGTAGAGAAGTATTCACTGATAAAGATGTGAAATAATGAACATGCGTAGGACTACTTCTTTGAGGACCCCAAAAATAAAAAAAAGCTTGAAAACAGTTTGAATACCACCAGCTGCTCTTGAATGACATGCATTGGCACAACACAAGGATTCAGTGACAAAATGGAAACATAAACTCAGATAAAAGTGATAAATTGCAGCTCTCCAATCAGAGCATCCCCCCCCCCCCCATTATTTCTATGTGTAGTTTTCTCACATCACATTTTCCATGTTTCCTCATCTTCTGAGTTTATGATCTTAAGGTAAAAGACATGTCTTTCACCCTTCATAGACACTTGACACCTTATATCCTTCAGTCATTATAACATCTGTTTTTGGTCAAGATTCTTCTCCATACATAGTAACAGGGAGAAAAAGCAAACATGGATATCATCAGTTCTCACCTAAGCCAGTGGTGTGAAGTGAGGCATGTCGTTCACACTTCATCTCCCCACGGCCGTTCCCTGTGCAGAGACACTGGAGCTGGTGGCCACGAGAATCTGTCTTTGTCCATGTGTCCCCGATACGGTATGAGGTCTGAGTATCCTGATCATTACAGCGATCTAGGAGAAAGGTTTAGTAAGTACAAAAGTGATAAAGACTAAAATGTTTAAATACAGTGCAAGTCTGATGGTAAGGGATTCTGTGAAAATCTAATTAAGAATGGAAATATCTGTAATTATTAAGCTTGAAACGATTTATTACTCCTACTAGCTAACAGAGGTTTCCATATCAGTATTGAAAACTTTTGCTGGGAACATAAAGATAAATAAACATAAAGAGGGAACTGAAATAAACCAAAGAGATCTCCTAAAACTCCTGGCTGTAATACCAAGCTAATAAGCTAAAGAAACATTTATCATTGTCTGTTGCAACAGATTAATGTAACTGTTTAAATGCTGGCACTGCTGTAGAACATTTCATCCAAAAACATGTTGAAATCAGCAACATGCACAAGATCCACTCTCCCCACCGTCCTCCCAGCAAGACTAAACTGACGTCATCTTTGATTCAATACAGTTGGACATGTCAAAAAAAAGATTTGAGTGTCTCCTGGAATGATTCTTAGATTTCTTTCTTGGAAATCACTAAAGATAAACAAAAACTAAACACTTTAATTAAACCGAATTAACTTTTAATTCATAAGAATGGCTTTTGTGGTTAAGGTTGTAACTAAGAACAATGATAGACCGTGTGGCTTATTTCCTGATCACCCATTTAGTTAAGCTCTGACCTTATTTTTATTATCCAAGAGGCTCATTTAAAAATAGATAACTGTATCTTTACATAGGCTGGTTACAGGTTTCAAGTTAAACCAAGAGGTAAGTTTTAAAGCTACAACAATTTACCATCATTGGTTGTAGTGTTTTTAAACTTCACAGGAAATATCAAATCAAGCTTCTTCACACACTAAGACTGTTGTTTGAATTGTAACTGGCTTGCACTTACATATGATGATGATTTTTGGGTTGGTTTTTTTGGTCTCATTCCTTTATGTTTATAACAGATGTCAAATTACAATAAATGGCATGGGAAACTAGGAAAGAAATGCAGTGGAAGTCGGTTTGATAACTACTTCTGGATGTGCACGTGATCAGTCCATTTCCCTCTCCCAGACAGGTGCAGTCGATTATCATCCATCCCTGGTACTGCTTCTCCCATGTCTCCCCAACAACGTAGGATCGTCCAACAGACTGGTCAACGCAACGCTCCGCTGCAAAATAAAAGCTCAAGCTTAACATCCACAAAAAAAACTGCTGGTTTTCTCTGTATCAAAAGTCAGAATGGTTCTAAAATTAAGTAAAACCCCTTAAGAATTAGCATAAAACTTTCTGTGAAATATAAAGAATAAAAAGTCAGAGAATTCAGAGGAACTGACTCAGCGTCTGTCAACTTTATAGACCCAGTAATCAGTAAAGTGTCTGAATGACTCACCAACAGGTTTACAGGTCCATTCTCCCTTGCCATTACCCAGACAGACACACTCCAGCATGTAGCCTCCTTCATGGGGTCTTCTCCAAGTGTCTCCAATCTTATAAGATGCTCCATTATCGTGACAGCGATCTGGTTAGATAGACACACACACAAAAAAAATAGATTTCCCAGGTGTTTAAAGATATTAAAGAAGGCTAACAGGAAATAAAAGACCTCAGACATTTTCATCATTATCCAACCCCTTCAGCTAACTAAAAGCAGCTACATGGCATCAGTTCTTATTCAGATGCCAAGATTATGAAGTTTAAGAATTTTACTGTAGTCAGTCAGGCATAGAATGGCACAAAAAAAAATCAGCCAGGATGCAACTGTAACATCGAACTATCCACCATGAAGTCAGGTTGTGTGCAGAACCAACAAGCAACACATACTTGCAATGGTGCAACTGATTCTGCCCTTTCCGGATCCGATACACGTGCAGTCCCAGATCATGCCGTCCCTGGGGCTCTCAAAGGTTTCTCCCACATTGTAGTACTTCTGGCCAAGTTTGTCATAGCACTTTTCCTCTGTCACAGGTAAAGAGAAATCACAATAAAAAATATAAATTATCCAAACAACAAAGATAAATGTCTCAATTGGGATTCTAAGTCATAGTCTAACATGACATGGTGAATAATCGTAAACAAATAAAATGGTAATGCTTTCTTAACTTTTTAAAAATAAGGACAAATATAGCATTTTGTATTAATTCATTTATATCCAAGTCCTACAACAGATTCTCTTTCTATTCTATTTTTTTCTCTTTAGGGTCTCTGTGCTGCTAGAAGGTTAATCTCCACCCAGTTTATTTGTTGCCTCTATAAAGTATTCTTGTAGAACAGCTCTTTAAATAATCCATTATGAATTTATTCTACCAGATTCCCTGATCCCATCAGCATGATGCTGCCATCACTATGTTTCATGATATACATGGTATATTTGAGGTGCTGTGTAGCATTGCTTTCTACCCCATAGATACTTTGTATGTAGGCCAAAAAGTTTAGTGTTGATCTTGTTGGACATAATCTTCATGTTCCCCAAAACAGTGTTGGTCAAACTGTGGTCAGAATTTTCTTTTTGCCGCTTTCTTTGTTTCTAAAGGTCAAAACTAACAGTTTATAGCTAAAGTGAACAGTGAAAAGCCATGTCTTAGTATGTCTGCTATTAATTATAAACAGAATGACCCTTTACTTATATATTGACTTCCGTATGTAATTGGTTGTTACCAATAACTTAGTGCTATCAAAGTAAAAGGGGCTTAATACAAATACAAGCCACACTATTAAGATTTCATATTGTTTAAAAGTGTTACGGCGTCCAGGATGCTGCAACTATAACAAACTAACCTTCTGGTTTGCTTCTGCACTTAATCCCAGCAACTCCATGGCAGGTACAGATTAGGGTGCCACTCAAATAGGGGCGCTCCCACTGGTCATTAACATTATATGACCGACCGTTCTCAATGCAGCCATCTGAGCAAAGAGGAGAAAAACAGATCAGAGAAAAAAACAAAACATACTTTCATAAAACATGGGTTACGACTGAGCCAATGGGGTGTAGGTCCATGTTAGAAAGACAAATGCCATTCCTGGAAAGTGTCTCTCCTCACCTCCAGTTTCACACAGATCGTTATCATTGGTTACACAACCAAGGGAAATCTATTTATACCAGAATAACTGATCCCCAACATTGAATATTCACATAAAAGGATAAAACGCCATCCCTTATGTTTCTGAGTCAACTACGTCAGTGGTAACGGGGCTTCAAAAGGACTTTTAAAATGTCATAAATCAATTGCAAAGGGGGGAGAAGAATAGTCATCCCCCCCACCCCACCCCACCAAGAACATTCTTTGTACAGAGCTGGCTACTTCTAGAGTAATTATCGTTTTTCTCTCATTTAATTCACTTTACAGTGCTATCTCAAAGTCTTCTTTCAACTCTGTATGAACTTGGGTAGTTTAGAGGAGGGCTTGAGTCAAAGGTTAATCCTTCTGACCCAGAGAACAGAGACTGATTAAGGTAATTAGCGCTTGATGTCATCATTAGGTTTGATAACATAAAATGCAACCGCCTTAACAGATAAGCATTTTCAGATCAGTGAAAGCATTTTATGTAAAAACATAAAACATTTCCAAATGTAAAAAAATTGAGATTATCCAAGAATAATCTCAGGTTGAATTATATAAATTTAGAAAACAAAGGAAGGGAGAAATTCATCCTACCTGGAGAGACCGAGGAAGCCCGATATTGCGGCGGGTTATATTGCGTCCCTTGGGGCATACAGTTCACTGCGCTCCCGATGCACAGAGCGACCAGCACACTGGTTAAGGTGCTGTGACCCGACATTTTGTTTAAAATCAAACCCAATCGGGTGCTGCAGTATCCACAGGTGCTCCTAGTGAGATTTTCCGTCTGTGATTACTTCACCACCGCCGCAGAGTTTGGGGTATGCAGCACCGCTCCACTTTCTGCAGCTCTCCGACCTCCCCCGTTAGTCTGTGGCCCCTGAGTAGAGGTCTTCTCTCTGCTGAGAGTGATTTATTTGGGCATGGCTTAGTTTCAGACAGAGGAGGCAGGTCCAACAATGTGAAAGACTACCCACGCAGCGTGTAACAGAAGCAGAAAACCTCATTCAAACCCCCTTCTGAATCTGGGCGTTTCTTTTGTATGAAGCTATATTTTTGCGTCCTTCAAACTTACGGAACATGCCACAAATGTTGGCTGATGCAGAAAATGTTCGACCCATGTAAGTTTTTATGTCTTTGAGCCTTTAATAATGGCACCGTGTGTAACTTTAACCTTTTTCTACTGAAAAGTGCGCAGATTTTTGATAGATCCAAACTTATAGTCCAACACGTTTTACCTCGTTTATTTGACAGATTAACCCGAACAAGCATGGGATTGTGAAGTAGAAAGCTTTCCTAAAAAATGTAGATTCAAATTCATCCCCCTTAATCTGATACCACAAAATAAAATCCAGTGTAACCAAGTTTTAAGATGTACAATGAAAATCATTTTCTTCTATGGGTAGGGCTCAGTCAAAGGCCAGATCTAAGTCCAACTGAGAATCTGAGGAAAGAGTGGGGGGAAAAAAAAGATTCTGCCTATCTATCTGTGTAATTGACTTGGTTTATGTTATTTTCTAAAAGAAAGATGTGAAAAGTTTAAAAATACATTGATCGAAATGCGTCCAGCTGTATCGGCAGTGAAATAGGTATTCACTGATTGTTATTTGTAAGAAATTAAATCCGAATGCCATTTTGCTTCCACTTCACAGCAAATAAATACACTGTAATTTGCAGTTTTAAGGTTATAAAGTGTGAGAAGGTTTACATGCTGTTAATATTTTTACAGTATTCACTATATTCAGGTGTCTTTAGTTGGCTCAAAGACATGGCTGCAGTTCTCCACATCATCAGCAGCAGGCTGAAGGAATTAGGTCACATGATGTCAGTGCCTGGAAAGTTTCCAACAGACTAAAGTTTCAATGTCTGGGAAGTGTTTGCCTTACCAGGTGTTTTATTGAAATTATTTTGCAGTATTTCAAGCTTCTCTATGTTTGTAATCTGCAAATTAAAGATTCAGTGTTTTGTTTTTTTGTTATTTATTTATTTTGTTTGCTATTTTGTATTTCTGTTGCTTATATGCTCCATATCGGCATCTTAAAACACAAACAAGAAGCTGTGTGAAATTGGATATGCTCCATTGAAGTCTGCCAGTGGTGGATTGGGTTTGGAGTCAGAAAAAAATCACAAAGGAGAAAATGTGTCTGTTGCAGTTTAAACTAATAATGTAGACAAGCGCTAGTGGAATAAAATGTACCAGAAATAATTATGCTAAATGTTATCCTTTATTACATTCTGTATATTCATCGCCTTATTCATGATATAAGAAAATAATTCAGCTACACACCAAAATATACTCTATATGTTTTAGATAAAAAAAGGGCATTCAGGTTATGCTCCTGCTCACAGAATGTTTAATATTGTATGAAAACCAATTCTGATAGAGTGACAGAAAGTGTGCTCCAATTTTAAGAAGTGTTTTCAAGTCAGAAATATTGTAATTAACCTTCTTTTTTTAAAGTTTCCATATTATTCTGCATTTGAAAATACAAAGTATTAACAATGAGCTTGTTTTTACCATTTGTGCAGGAATATTCCTCTAAAATTAGACAGAAAGCTTCAAGGCTTCAAGACAAATATGACTGCTACAAAATATTTATAAAGTGAATTTTTGCATAATATGGGACTTCTAAGTAATACCGTACCTTAGTTTTCACAACTAGCATCATATAAAGGTCCTTTACAAGATAAAAAAAAAATCAAAAACACTTCAGTTGTAAATGATAGAATTTATAAGAGAAATTGAAAAATGCTTGCTGGATGGCTTAATCTCTTTTGCAATACCATGAGCTCAGCTGTTACAGCGGTGAAACTGATGAATCTGTGGACAGCTTCTACATTAAGCCAATCAATCCATAGGGAAAATGTGAGAGAAGACTCTCTAACCACTGTGTTATGTGTTGTGGAGAATGGACACATAACTCCTTGGTGAACTGACACATTTTTGGGGGTCTTGCAGAGATTTTCTTCTAAAATCATTTTGACATCTTTCAATAATTTACCACTTGATTCACATCAGGACACAGTAATTGGTTGCAGGCGATTACTGAAATGACTCATGTGTTCCAATTTTACTGATAGATGGATAAGTGTTTTCCTGTGATATAGTTTTTCTTATTCCATTTATTCAGGTTAGGTTATCTCTATTCATTATAAATTATTTAGAATCTAAGGTTGTTATCTCCTTAAGATGGGTAGGGATGATCACAGAAGGGCCAAACATGGCCCAGTAGACACAACTGATGTTGTTATTCCTCTTAGTCTGCAACGCTGCATGATAAAATGAACCACACAGAAAAAACAAAAGTTGATTAATCAATTTGTCTAAATCTGTCAATTTAATCAAAGCCAGAACAATGACAGGATTTCTCAATTTTGTACTTCATATCATATCTTGGCCAAACTTCTAAATCTGATAAATGGGAGGCACTAAAGTAGGCTCACTCATGTCCTCTAGAGCCTGAATATTTTATGCTCCTTTGGTTCAACACACCTGAATTAAATAAAGAGTCCTTACAGTAAGAACCTGGTGACATACAAAGGAGACTATTCAGCTATCGATTTAGCTCTGGTGGAGTTGGACAAAAATAAATTATAGGGGGTATTAATTTAAGAGCTGCAGTTGATCACCACTCTAGAGTCTGAATGGGGTCTAATGTAACTTTCTAAGATGCACAATTTGGAGATGTGAGCACTCCTCCTTGGCTGGAGGCCCAATTCCATGAGGACTGTAGCCCTGTTCATTTTAATGCCAATGGAGCCCAAGCAAGGGATTTTGTTTTTTGAAGGCCTGAGTTATTTGTTTGAGTTTTGCAAAATCCTTGTTGCTTCCAGAGCAGTAGTACTGCCCCAAGCAAATAGCAGTTGTAGCAGTTGCATTGTGAAAATCTCTCTAGTAGATTATCCAGATTGTACAGATCTGTTCAACCAGATATTAAATGTTAAATGTAATTGTAAAGTTTAGCTTCTTACTGAATGCCAAAAACATTATCCTTCATGTTACTTCATGGGATTATTCAATGAAAAAGACAGTTTAATTGCATCCAAAGGAATTTTAATGGTGCATGTACAAAAACAAAGACCTCTCTAAGGTATCCATAGCCCAACTAGAAATATTTTTTTTTACTTGAAGTTTGGCCTTCGAACAGCCTTTAGACTCTTGAAGTGAAAGAGATCAAGTTCAATGGTTTTTTTTTGTTCGAAAGTGATAAAGCAGGAGATGGAAAAATGAATTTGGCCTGTCCATGAGGGGGCAGCTCCAGTTTGTAGGGGTGAAAAAAGAACTAAGCCCAAAAACATTTACTGTCCTGTCTCTATATTTTCTTCAACATATTTGGTCATAAGAAACAGATCCTGATAGAAAACCTAATAGATCTGGAAACAATCAGCATAAATAAAATTCCTCTGAAACCAGACATTTAGGATTCTATCTTAATATAAAAGAAGACTTTGCACCAAATGGGGGAAACAAAAACAACATCCATGATCCTTTCATAAAACTATAAAATAATTATGTCAATTTAATGTATTGTGATAATTATGTAATTTTTAGATGTTTTTTCTGATCAAAAATCAGCTTTTGAAAACTGTTAGTTTTCCAATGAGAGCTTCACAGTGAGGTCGTTTCACCCTGTAATCTTCAGTTTCAAATATCGTTAAATATTTTATTCAAGATTGGTCCACAACATGGAACATTAAAATGAAGCATTGGCATTTTCCCACTACACTTTAGCCCTTCTCTCCCTCACTGGAGTGGCACAGACTACATTCATTTCCGTAGTTTCCATCTGTAAACCACGTCAGCTACTGCAGGGCTCTGACCAGCCGGGATGAAGCTGCTAATCCCTTTTTAAAGACATTATTGTGCAACCTAAGTGCCTTATGTGGCTTCTCGTATAAATATACGAGCATTCTTATGGTTAAAGTGAATAAATTAAAGTGGAACTTAACCATTCAAAGTGAATCAGAGATTACCAAAGTGGAAATTGCACCAATGATTTTCATTATACAACGTGGGAAGAATGCAGGAACAAACTAAAAAAAAAGAAAATATGGACACAGGATTTCTTTACCACATGCTAATATAACAAAATCTTCTCGATATGCACGTATTCATCTATAAAACTATTTCAAACATGGTGATGAATAAGTCTAAAGCATTTTGGAAAAAATGTGAGTAAAAAGGGAGGAAGGTAGGTGGAAGTGGACAGAGCAGTGAGCAGTTTATGCAAAGCCAATAAAGTCCAGTCATGAAGTGTCGAAATCTGAGGAAATACTTTGTTGGCCCTCTATAGTAGATGCTATACAGTACATTATTCACAATACATGTTTTTTGTCTACAGTGAAACAGAGATATTTTTTGTTTTATTCTTCATAAATATGGATAAGGTGACATGTATACTTCAAATATTGTAAAATAGTGAGTAGTTAGCAAATTACCAAAAGTAGATAACTCCAGGGTGTCTGGGTTTATAAACAAAATCATTATTTTAAGGCCAGTAGGTCCTAGAGGCTAAAGCTAACAGGTTTTTCATAATTATGCCACAAAAGACCACCACCAATTCAGTCTCAAAAAGGACACAGGGGTTTATAAAAAAGCTATTTTATAAACCAATCTTTCTATTATCACTTTGAAAAGTAGTTTGGTCTGAGTCCCTGTTGGAGAGACTGTTAGATCAGATTCTGTGACCAAAAATACTAATAGTTTTCTCATATAGGAGCTGAAGCCAGGACTGCTCTTACGTTTATGGAAAGCTTTTTACTTTTTATGGAATATTTACACCAATGCTAGTAATTTCGTGGATAGGAGATGATGCACCACAAATCAAACATACACTGATAAGAAAAAAAAAAGGATCCAAAAACCATAAAACACCGTCGAAGTTTAGGGGGAAAAAAAATCTATATTTCAACGAAAAAAATACCCAAGATATATTTATCCATTGCAAGTAAAATATTAACTGCCATAAACCTTTTAACCGGCTATTTTTCCTAAGTTAAACCACTGAATTAGTTGTTTCAGTAAAACAAGATTGTTTCTCAATATATTCTATTTCAAAGGGTCAAAATAAAAAATATAATTTCTCTACCTTAAATGTTTTACTTTGTTTATGAATAAGAGTTCAAAAACAAGGATTGATCTATGGATAAACAACAGTAAAATTAAACCCACCATCTAGTTTTCAGGGCTTAAATTTAGCTGAATCTACATTTATTTGACCTTATGCAGGCCTACATATATGGTTTATATACCAGTCTAGTCCATTTGTTGTTGTTGTTACATAACAGAGCTAAATTATCTACTATGAAAAAAGTTACATACAAAATGAAAAGAATGTCTCTTATAGTCCTTTCCTTTGCTTAGGGTAGATAAGGCCACAGTTTGAGAAAAGATGAAGTGATAATAAGCACAGACTCAACACTTTTCTCATTGTGATTAGCTCTAGATATCTCCAGATCTTACAACTTAAAATATTCCACTAGGCTTAAGTTAGGGAAATAACTGCCTTGTGTTTGTTTGTTGAATCAGTAGCCGGAGGAAGCTTATTAATGGCTTGAAACTTTGGCAGTCATGAAACATGGAGATTTTTTTTCTTAAATGTTGTTAAAAGTTAAAGCTTCCCTGGGACTAATTTATCTTTTCTTTTTTTGTTAAGCTAAGTTGCATTATTGTTAGTTTTTAAAGTTCTTTTTTTTTATATCAATGTTATGTTTTCGTACAGCTATTTACTGTAAGAGGAAAACTTCCAACGAAAGAGATGTTTTGCACTACATACACCACACATCAGACTCACAGCCTTTAGCAGGAGCTCACTACATGCATGGGTGAATCAGACCTGTAACTGGCAAATTAGCACGTAGGTCAGTTGTACTGGTAAGCAGGAAACTTGCAAATGTGTCATACACACATCACTGTCTACTTCCAATGCTACCCCTGCAATATTTTTCCTTTTTTTAACCCTGGAAAATTTGATACAGATGTTATTCATTAAAGCCACTAAATCTGCTGTATCATTCCAAAAGCTTGTTAAGCTTTAACTTAATATCACTCTGAACCAGAGGTCTTCATTTCTTGATGTTGTAGCTTAAGGGAGGTTTGGAGGGCAGGTTTCAGGCAAAGCTTTTACTTCTGAGCCAAAAATCAAACAGTCAGATTGGTTAAAAGTTTTCTGTCTAAGGAAAACCAGCTGATTGCATCAAGGCATTGACTTGATAGGATACGCTCTAGCTGGATTAAATTTATTGAATTGTCAAAGTTACCTCTAATTCGTTATGCTTATCAATGGAAAGGGATATTCTATACACACCTGGACAAATTAGTTGGGGTGCCAATTAATAAAAAAAACACCCACAACGGTCACAGAATTGTTATTTCTTCATAGAACAGATTTGTCAGCACTTACTGCATCTTTATGAGTATAGAGTTTACATTTCTGTATACAGTAATTATTGTTCAATAATACACAATAATACACAAATTTGTTAATTAGAAAGGAAAACCTGCAATTGTTACAGAAAAAACATGACTCTGACAATAGTAATAATAAAAAGAAATTCTATAAAAATGAACTAGTGAAAGTCAGACATGGCTTTTTTAACCATGCTTCTGCAGAATGACTGGTAAAAACTCATGAAGCAGGTTTGGAAGAAAAGGATGGTACAAAAGAGACATGTTTAGTTATTCCAAATCAAAATGTGCCAACTAATTAACATCACAGGTCTCTACAATCTTGTAATCAGCATAGATAAGCATTTTAAAGGTTAAGAGTAAAAGACTATCTTCAAGAGCTTGATGTTCCTGTGACTGCAGCTACACATATTATTCAGAGAAATAAAATGCATGGAACTGTAGCCAACCCCCCCAGATGTGGCCGCAGGAAGAAAATTGATGACAAAAATCAATGATGTGAATAATATGAATGGTACCAAAAGAGCCAAGAAAAAACCCCTAAAAAGGGGCTTCAAAAAACATCATTGTCAGATAACAACATCCTTCACTGTTTGAGCCAAAATGGACTTAATGGGAGACGACCAAAAGGAAGACAACATTATTAAAAAAATATATATATAAGAGAGCCAGACTGGAATTTGCTTAAACGAGCTAAATTGCTTCTGGGAGAATGTCCAAAATTCTTGTCCAAATTTTTTGATAAGAAAAAAAAAGAACTTTTTGCCAAGGGACATCGGGTCTTTGTTCACAGACTGAAAAACTAAAGCATATCAATAAAAGAACACTGTTCCTATTGTGAATCATGGAGGAGGCTCTTTTGTGTTCTGGGGGTGCTTTGCTTAATCTGGCTCAGGGTGTCTTGATTCTGTGCATGACGCAATGATATCTCATGGCTATCAAGGGATTCTGGAGAGAAATGTGCCCCCCAGTGTCAAAAAGCTTGGTCTCAGTCACAGGTCATGGGTCATACAACATGATAATGACCCAAACCTGAAACAACCAGAGCAGTTTGCTGGTACAGTTTACTCATTGAGACTGGGCCAAAATACCTGCTGAGGGGAGCAGAAGTCTCACAGTTACAGGAATCGTTTGATTGCAGTGATTGGTTTAGAAGGTTGTGCAAGAAAATATTAGATTTAAGGCCCTATCGTTTTTGACCAGGACTGTTTCATTAGTTTATTTATTTTTTAAAGAAATTCGATTGAAGCATGGTTGAAAACTAATGTCTGACTTTTGTTTTCTTTTTTTCACAGAATTTTTATTTACAGTTGCTTTTGTCAAATTTGTTATTTCTGTGATTATTGTGGGTTTTTCTTTCATTAAATGAGCGGAACTGACAATTTTGTCCACATATGTATATGTTTTTCTCCAATAATAATTATTATATACATTATCTTTTTTTAAAAAAATAAGTGGAAACTCAAAACTCAGAATGGACCAGTGGATGCTGACATATCCGTTCACTCGAAGAAATAACAAACAAATCTAAGAAGGAGTTAATTGAAAAACTTACAGACTAAGCAGCTGCACTTTGAAAGCAAACAAGCAGAGAAGTCCAAGCTTCAAGTGTTTGATTATTCTGACTATTTGATTATTTGCCTAGCTAGTAGCTAGCCCAGCTAACTGGATTAGTGTACTTTTAATATGTATCCTGTTTCATTCATTTTCTCTTCTACAACCGTTTCAGATTTACACTGTATTTCAACACACAGATAACTTCGTCTCCCATTGCCTCTATCCTTTCTTCCAGTTTCCCCCCCAAATCCCCCCAGCAACAAGCAAACAGAGAGATGATGCAATGGCTGCAGCATTTGGTTTATCTCATAGCGACAGACCATAATGCAATGGGCTGCCAGCCCCCCACAGGGATGGGAGGAAGTTAGAGTGTCTCTGGGGAGGAATGGAGGCCTACATGTGGGTGGAGACGGCTTTCTGTCCAGACAACTCATGTGAATCTGACTAACAGTGCCAAAAAAACCCATTTTTTTTCCTGAAAGCTGCAGCTTTTACAGGGATTTTACATAAATATAGAGGAATTATCTTTTTCATGTGTATTTACACACAATCTTGCTTATAATATATCTTAATTATAATCTTATAATCAATACATTTTACTTTTTTTTGCTTTTTTTTGTAACTCTTTGTTGTGTGGTCATCACTGCTGTATCAGACTTAGGTATTGACAGGTGGGTATAATGTGTACTTCTCTATCCTAATGCTTGAGCTTCACACTTTGACAGGAACATCTGTGATTTTTGTGGGAGCTGTAATGAGGACATTTGAATCGGATTGTGGAGAGTTGAGGTGTGAGCCATTTGCAGTGGTATGGTTAACATATAGTGATTTGCACTTGGGTGAGCATTTACAACATTTTGTAAATGTTTTCTAAGTTTTAACTCTTTATTTTTAAACTTTTCAAAGTAGAATGGACAAAGTTATTTTTTTTTCCTGTTTCATTTTTAGCTAAAAAATCCTGAATTTCCCCACTCTGGCACAATAAATGACTATTCTATTCTAGATAATATAATTTCAAGCAGGTTGGAGAATTTTAGAGGATGATTTCATCAAAAGTGTCAAATCAGTTCATATCTTATCTGCAGTAGTTATTTTCCTGGTATCTTCATGAAATTTTCCCAGAGGTTGATGCAAGTTGGTCAAGACCAAAGCAAGATTTCATCATTTTTAAATAAACAGCTTTAATCTAAAAATGTCAAAGCAGTTTATATAACCATTACATTGTTGTTATGTTATCATTAGGTTGTTATTAAGGGGGAAGCTGTTGATTATTTACACAGGAAATGGACTCATCACCAATGATTTTTGGTGAAAACTCTGGTAACAGATGATATGGATGAAGTCAAAAGGAATTATTTGATAGGACTTTAAAAAGTTAGAGACCTTGCCTGTTTAGGTCCAGACATTTCATTAAAACTGGATACGGACTGGATAAACATTTCCTGATAGGTTTCTACACAAAAATGTCTCTTTTTACAAATTACAAAATGTTTTGATAATACTAACCTTGTCTATGTGTCACAAAGTTAATAACTATGGTTAACTTTTGACTTCTAAAAAAGCAGAACTAAGCAAACAATGACCTTTCAGGGCCCCCATGCCCTCTCTCTGACTTGCAAATAAGATTCTCATTTCTATGTGTGAATCTACAAGTTTCTCAGAACATAGTCTTAATTTAAAAGTAAAACAATATTAGAATTAATAAAGCATTTTTTCAAATTGTGTGTTTGCAATTAAAACTGGTTAACATATATATTTATATATGCTAAAATGAATGTTTAAATGTTATGTGAACACAAAGGAGACTACTAACTCTGGTTTCCATGGTTCCCCCATAACATTAGTAAAAACTTTAAGAGTCAGAACAGCAGAAAAAGGAAAATAAAAAACAACATTTGGATGCTCCCATGTGCAGTGTCTAAAAAAATGAAATTTTCCTTCATGCTGTAATCACAAACTTATTGTTGGTATATAATGTGATAGAAAAGCACAAAGCACTGCATAATTGGTTAAAAGGAGGAGAATAAGAAATTGTTTTTAATTGTATTTTTAATAATTGAAAACCTAAACAAGCAGCCAGTATATAAACGAAAGGTTGTCTACTTCAATAACTCAAATAACTAAACTTCCACTGGTTGCCTTCCAAAGACATGAAATTAAACACATAGAACTCACCATTTCTGTCACAGATTCTGCAGTCCAGAGTAACTATGGAGGACCTGCAGAGATTCACATCTAAAGTAGGAGAATATATTGTCATGCAGTTGTTCATTGTGCAGTACACAGATTTATTTTAAAACGTGTTTGCTTTCTTTTGAGAACTAGATGATATTATTTGTAGAACAGAGAAGGGGAGAAAAAGCAGCAAAGCGTTTTGCCGCTAGTACTGGAACCCTGCTCTAAAACAAACTTAGAAAGAAAAACCAAGAAGGCGTATATTAAATTTGCAACAAGTTATGTATGGTGGACATCAAACATGTAGAAGAGGAGGGTCTGGTCTGGTCTGGTGGATCAAAAATTAGATATTTTTGTGTCAGTATGCAAAAGGCTGTATAAGACAAAAAATAATCTGAAACCGCACATGACCTTTAGCATATTACACCACTATGAAGCATGATAGTTTCTGAACTGCAGAGGAGAAGCCTTTTGTTTTTGCAGGGAGGGATAAGATGGTGAGTTACTAATAAGAACATAGATGGATATTTAGTGGGGGAAGTGCAAATCTGTTGGAGACATGGGTGACCCAGAGTAATTAATCTTTATTTGTGAAAATAACAACAACTTTGTGTGTCATCACCCAAAATCACAATGAAATACATTCCAATTAATTTTTGTGACAGTGAAAGTGAATGTAAACATCAGAAAAGCTGTGTAAGTTGAAAGGTTTGGGTTACATGGTGAATGAGAGAGGTGCAGATATTTTAAAATACCACTGGAAAAATAATAGACCTGACAATGAAAGAAGCCTCCTTACAGTGTCCTCCTGCTCACTAATGTTTTGCCTGAGTCACTAAAACACCAAGGAATAACAGTAACTAAGGACAGAGTGCATGGAAAGTCAGAAGAGCAGGGAAATGATGCCTTCCCTCAAGCCTCTGACTCATTCTTGGTAATGTTTTAAACAGAGGTAGAACTACAGATGGAGATGTTTTGGAAGAAGTGCATGCATGCTTGTCCACCCTAGATATTGGGCATGTGTTTTGGTTGTCCTCCATGGGCACAGTTAAGGTTTTTACTAGAATCAAAAAGTATTTGGTTCAGGGGTCAAGCTGCCTTATCAAACCATATTATTACTATTTAACAGATTGTTGCATAGAGATAACATTTGCTCAGAGTACTGCATATTTATTTTTGCCTCTTGGTGAAGATGCTTTCTCACAAAAATGTATTTTAGGCTTTATACAATGATGTTATTTAACAAATACACTTTAAGCACTTGTATAATAAGCCCAAGAGGGAAAATCCATTCCAAACACATCATGGAAAGAAAATCACAGTCTTTGCACTTTTCTTTCCCTACTTGTGTCTCTGTTTCTATGTCATCTTTTACAGTGGGATTCCATGTAAAAAAAAAATTCAAATGAAAACACTTAGCTCTCATTTATCTTTCTTTTTTATTTGTTACATCATAGCATGAGTGACTCCAGTGGGTCTGAGTGGAAACCAGACACTGGAAACAGACTGGGAAATACATATGGACATGCACCAGAAGGTCGGCAGCTTTGGAAAAACATCTGTTTCACCGATTAAGGTGCAAGAAAGAAAGGGATCAGTGCGATCATGCTCTGTGCAACAATTAGAGGGAGGTTACCAGGTGGCAAATGTGACTAAATGCATGTCCGTTTACCATTGTTTTTTTTATCAAGATTCTGTTTTCTTTTTAATACAAATAAAATTTCAGTAATGCTGATATTTGGTTACCAAAGCAACATTTTGGTCTGTACTGCAACAAACATAAATCTTTCCATGATGAGATGGGAAACACCGACCAGATAACAATATAAAATGGGATGACAAGAAACAAATTGTTGATGGAAAGTTGGAAATGGCAGGTTGTGTATTATCAATGTAACATTTGGCCTCATTTTTAATTTACACTTTAACAGTATGCATTCTGTTATGGTCCAGACTCGGCAAAGAGGATTCACACCTGTTATATGAAGAAATTGATGTATGTGGGAATCAATGTGTGGAATAATTAAAAGCTTAAGAAAGGATTAGGAGTGCTTTCATCTCTTTAGATGGACTACATTATTGGAGAAGACCAACCTGCCCATTGAACCGCAGCAGATAAATCAGGTCAGGGCCTTTGATGTTGTGCATTGAACTGCCTCAAAATATCTGCTCTGCTATCTGAACAGAAGAGTAACTGTTTTACTTACACCCTGCAGCTCATGATGTATATTCCTCAAAGAGAGGCAAAATGAGAAAGGCAGAACACCTTGTCAGAGATTAAATAAACACAACTACAAAACCAAATTTCACATAACACATCTGGAGCCCATGTTTTTGTCCATTCCTTAAATAAAAAAGCTTTATTTGGCCGCACCAAAACAGAAAAACCTTTAGGAACTATGAAGGAACATAAAGTTCCTTATTGTTTAAACTGTGATGATACAAAAAGCCTGGTAAGAATCTTCTTACTGATCTTTACCATATTAAGATATCAAATAGCATCTTTTAAAATTTTTGTACTTATTGTAATTTAACCAGATCTTGTTTAGTGGGAATGAATCTTCTCTGTGTCTTTCTCAAATGTTTCTTGGAGGGACTAGTATATTTTTTCTACCAGTTAAAGCCTATTTATTGAAAAAAAAGTATAATGCAGTTACTACTTACATTCTCTAAATGCTCCTCTTCTGTTGTTTTTGTATTTTTCTTATCACAATCCTATATTTCTAAGTAAGAATGTTTTGATTATACAATATTGCTGTAAGCAGAAATTTAAATGCAGATTTTCCAGATCAGATCTGATATTTTATATTTTCAGAATATTAAATCCTTTTGGGTTGAATAATCAAATTTTCAAACTGAGAAAATCAATAAAAATCATTTTAAATAAACCTTGCAGTTCCAGTTTGATTCAATCTATCCTTTTGTGGTGTAAATGGGTTTTAGAGATGGTGCTGATTCATTTTTGAAAACTTCTCCATCTGAAATGTGGTAAGGACATAGTTATTCTTGACATTTCTGTTTTCAATTTCTGGAGGATAATAATAATAATTTGTCTGGTTCTGCTCTAAAATCCATTATTTGTTCATCTGTACTGAGTTTTTCCAAACAAAGGTTATGTTTCCTCAGAATGTTTTTTTCATTACTGTTTTCCTACAATTCCTACCTCAGAAAATTCCCATCTTAAGCAACAGGAGGTGATTCATTTTCAGTTTTGTCCAGTCAGTGACTTTCTTTATGATATGGGCTGTGTATACAATACTATTTACAACTTGTAAGATTCTTCAAAAAACAGATGTTTATTCTTTGGCATTTTGCATAGACTAATGTTGGTTTTCAGGTTTGTTTTTATAGTTTTAATGATTTAATGGTTTTTTTTTTTGTTTTCAACTTTTCTTGATTTCTACTTGTGTAGCACTTTGTTGCAAATGGGGTTGCTTTAAAGCTGCTTTAAAAATAAATACGGTCATGGTGGTATTACAACATGTGACCAAGGAAGTGGAAAAAAAGTCATTTCGTGACTTTTTCACATTTTAGACTTATGCAGCATCAGGGATGAAATAAGATAAATATGTTACAATTTTACTAGTGAAAAACATGTGCACCCCAGTTTCTGATCTTAATTCAAGCAATATATTATATGTATTCAATAAATGTTTTAAGCTTTCCTTTTGGTTTGAACATGTGATTTCAGTTTTGGTGCTTTTCTCTAGATCAAAGCGCTTATTTGCCTCCAGAGTGTTTTTTGAGAAACTGGATCCTTTAGGCAACTACCAAACTGGGTTTAAAAAGACGAAATTGTTTATTTTGTCCCTGGGGAGAACAAAGAAACTGTGATTCACCACTTCACTTCAGATTCTCTTGACTGCAGGACCATTTCCCCACCATAGAAGGACATAGTCTGCTGCTGTTGTGTGAGTATGCATGCCTCAAGCATTGCAACACTAACGTTTTGTTTTGTGAAACAACATATGTCCAAAATGACAGAACCCAAAAACGAATGTTTAAAAGTTGACCTTTATTTATGGCCTCTTTAATAAATTCACCAAATAAAAACAAAACCACATACAATAACAATGCAGACACTGGTCATTATATGAAGGTCTGGTAAATGTTAAGGAATTCCCTGATTTTTGTGTACAGGTATATCGTGTCAAACCTAAAAGGAAAAGCCAGTCAGTAGCTGCATAGTGGTTGGCAAAAACTAAAGCCTCTTAAACTTACATGCATTTGATCACAGTATAGACACACATAAACTTTGGTTGATTTTATATGGATTTTATGTCATAGGTCACCACAAAGCTGTGCTTTTGTGAGTAAAATGATAACTTGTTCTTTATTGTTAAGCAAATTAGACTGGGGACATAAATAAAGAAAGAAACAATGGGAAAAAATTGGCCTGTACTTAAATAGTGCTTTATCAAGTCCAAGGACCCTGAAACAGTTTAGTTGTTGACACATTCAGATGCTTAAAGTGGTGAGCTATACTGTAGCCACAGCTGCCCTGGGGCACACAGACAGATGCAAGGCTGCCATACATCAATGTCATGGAGCACGCTGACCACCAAAGGAGCAAAATTCCCTTCTTGCTACAGAAAATCAAAAGGATAAAGGTCTGAAATTATGATAATACTTTGATTGAAAACACCCACTGAAGCTCTAGCTGCTTAAATCCATTTTCCATAAATCTAACAAGGCGTCCTGTGGATATGCACGCCCACTGCGTCATACTACCTCCAGCATGTTTCACAGTGCTTATCATGCTTTCTGGATCATATGTAGTTTTTAATCACTGCCTTTCTTCTCATCCTTTAATAAAGGCTGAATATATGGAGTCCATCATTTTGATAGATTCTCCCACCTGAACTACAGATCGTTGGAGCTTTTCCAGTTTCCATGAGTCCCTTGGCTGTTTCTCTAAATAATGCTTTCCTTTCCTAGTCAGTTTATGTGAATATCAGGTCCATACAGATTTAATTATTCACTTTCTGCTTCACTCAATAAACAGAACTATGCTTAGAGAGATTTTTAGGTTTTGGGATCTTATAATACTTTATTACTTATCCTTGAACAAAAAGTTACCGTAACGTTATTCCCGACCTTGAATATTCTCTAATCGAAATCATATTTGTTCTCATAAAACTGTATTACAGTATATTGAGATTAGCTAACACATGGGAAAACTATTTTCACTAAACTGGAGTTTATTCAAAAGTACTAAAGTCAAGGAAACTGGACACAAAGACATATTTTTTGTTGCAAATTAGGATTTTTTTTCCCTTAAAATGTAGATAGCTGTGCTCTAAACAATGCGTCAAATGTGGAAAAAACTCAAAGGAAATGCATGAGAGAAACTGTATTCATATTTCTGGTAACATGATGATGTATTTTTTCTTGTTGAGATTAAAATACAGTAAAATCTTTGCAAATGTAAAAAAGAATCAGGAAGCAAATAAGAGATAGCTTTTGCTGATTCAGTGGGGGATTTTTTTTTCTACATGCATTTGTTGCAGATAACCTCTTAGCCTGAGCTTCAAGTGCGACGGAAGCCTTGAGGAAAACAAAAGAAAAACAGCTTTCGGATACAAACAAGGATCTTAACAGCTATTACTTAAATAATCCACTGTTATTTTCTCAAAACTTCCCCCGCATCCTGTTTTCCATGTGACTTTCCCATGACTGCTTCATAGCTGCCTTTTCAATACTTTCTCTTTTCCCAACAATTTAGTTTTGCCACTACCACCAGTTAGGTTGAAAGTGGCACTGGCTACTGCACTGACGTATGTAATGACATTTTCCACTGATGTCTTTATTTCTGCTTTCCACTTCTTTTTTCTTACATTTTTGTTGGTGTATCGTTCATAGACTCTTTCCCAGTTATGATTCATTCAGCTTCTGTCTCCACCCTTTTTTCTGTCCATTGTCTCTCTCCATTTTTGTCTGTAATCTTCTTCCTCCTCCCTGCCTGGATGACCCGAGTTGATCCGAGGTCTCCACTGTTTTTATTCATCCTTCATCCTAACCCTTTAATCACACTAGCTTCTCCCTATAAAAAGAGATGCTATCTGTGTGTTCCTACAGATGTAGCACTTATGTGTTGCCCATATGTGTGTGTGTGTGAGAGTGTGTGTGTGTGTGTGTGTGTGTGGTAGTGGTGGCACGGTGCTCCTGTTTTGACATTACAGTGAAGACCATTTTTCAGCTTTTACCATTTAACTGAGGACTGTTTGTACTAAAGTGAGGAAACTTTTCTGGTCCTAACTTCCTTTTTTTTTTTTTTTTAACGGTTTCGTTAAGGACTAAGGTGTTACATGAATTTGGGTTCAAGAGACATTCTGTACATTTTTACCAAAAAATATCTCTAAAATATCAGTTTTATTTGACCATTTACAACTAAAACATGGTTTGATGAGCAGACTGAGGCACCTAAGTAGTTCAGCTTCAGTGCACCTATAAGCTTGCAGCTAATTTTCCCTTAATGTACTTCAGTCAGAATCTTCAGTCTCTGTTCGGTGGATGTGACATCAAGGGTGTCCAAGTTAACTGGATCTGACCTGGCAAACAATCTAAGCGCTATATTTAAGATGGATATTGTGCATATTTAGAAACGACCGACATCCAGCTCCAAGACATCAATGGCAACTCCACGTAAGGTGAAAAAAGAAAGATAAAATAAATCTTGTCAAGTATGAGCCTGAGCTACAAGAATGAGCAGAAGAGTGCTGCAGTTCAGTGTTTTGGCCACAGATGGTAGTATCAATAGAAAACTCCATAATGCCTCTATATGGTTAGGGTTAAAACGCACTGGTAATAGTTTTATTGTAAGGGCATAAAAAGGGTGGAAATAACTGAAAATTAATGGACATCAATGGGCCTTCCTACATATAAGGTGATGAGAATGTGTGCTTGGTCATGTTTTTGTTATCTTTTGAGGACAATTTCCCAGGAATATGCTACATTTTGGGGACTTATAGGTACATGTGGGGATCAACAAATGGTCCCCATGAGGAGAAGTTTTCTTCTTGGAGTGGGGATTAAGTTTAGGACTGAGGTGAGAATTGATTTTAGGTTAGTTTTTTTGGGTTAAGTATCTATAGTGGCAATGGTAAGGGTTTGGGTTAGGCCATAAAGATGAATGCAATATGAATAGAAGTAAATGGAAAGTTACCACAAAGATAGCATGACGAAGCATGTGTGTGTGAGTGAGTGTGTGTGGTCTGGTTTTTCCTACATGGTTTGGACAATTTTCTGTTAAAATGCCACATTGTGGGGACCAACTGTCCTCTTGGGGACCTTATGTCCTTCTTGGGGGAGGCTTAGGTGTTAGGTTTAGGACTAGAGTGTGAATTGAGTTAAGGTTGGGTTATGTATGAGCCTATAATGGTTAGGTTTAGGGTAAAGGTCATGGTTAGGCTGCAGAAACTGCCCACATATGAATAGAAGTCAATGGAAAGTCCCCACTGGAATAGAGAAGCCTGACATGTGTCTCTGTGTGTGTATGTAGGGGGTTATTGTACTGTCTGTCTCCAGGTTACACCCTGATAATTCATCATGATAACAGCTGCATGGGGTCTGAATATATGCATGTCTGAAAGAGTGATGGGTTCAAACAGGAAAACCATCACCTCATGAGTTGGAAATTACAACTAAAGATAAACAGTTAATTAGCCTTCTGCTGGGGTTGCTAGGCAGAAAGCCAATTCCCCCGTTGGGAGATTTTTGGAACATCAAAGACGACCAGATGCTGTTCTAATTTGTCACGTTTTATCTGCTGCCTTCCTTCTAATCTGCTCAACTCCCCTTTGCTCCAGATTTCTCTTTGTTGTACCTAAAGAGGCAAAGATGAACCATTACTTCCACCTATAAGACTGTTTGGATCCTGAGGTGAAAGTATCATATCAGGTATTTTAGTATGTTTTTCCAAACTATGTTTAGGAAAAGTAGAACTCAGCAAAGGAGCAGGAAATGACCAAAGCATTGCTCTCTCTTATTTCTACGAATTCAAAGTTGGCCTCTGTCCACTGTCAGTATATCAAAGTCATTTTCCTCCTCCTTCTTCCCCTCTTCATTATCCGTACCCTTTCATATGCCTCACTTCCTCCTCCGCTCAGTTTTCCCTTTTTCAGACATTTATCTCATCCCAAGTAACTTCCTCTGCTCTCACCTCTTCCACCCCTCCATCTATTCTCTGATTTCATCCACCGCCATCCCTATCTGGTCACTTTCCTCCTTCACAGTACAACTTTTAGACAATAGTTTCTTGGAAAAATGCCAATCTTCAAAGTGTTCTGGCAAAAAGAAATTTGTAAAATACAAAGTGTAAATCTTAATATAAACAATTCAGTTGACTTTTCCTAATTGCTGGATCCAGTGGTAGTTAAAGTGGCTCTCTACCCAAGGAAGCAAAGCAGGGGCCATTATCTTGTATTGTTTGTTTAATTGGAGTTGGTATCTGAGCTGAACAGTTGGTGCTAAATATCTTTATTAATCTAGAAACATGATCAATACCGCTTAAGATTTATGAAAGTTTTCAGTTTGTTTGATAAAACACAAAAATGGGGTTTATCAGACAAATATTATTAAGGCAAATGTAAAAAAAAAAACCACAGCAATATATATACTAGTTTAAGCTTTGATTTGGGGATTTGTGAAAATCAAGCAAGCAGTCAACAGAAAAAGGGAATTGCCAAACACAGAATTCATGAACAGAGCTACCACTGGTTGCACTAGAGGAAAGAGAGAAAAAAAATAGAAAACCCCTATGTTTTCCTGGAAAGGATATTCTGAGTTGAGTTCAAAAATGTCAGGTTCTGTAACAAATAACTGAAAGATCATAAAAATGCACAGGGAAAACCCAACTAGCTCCACTTGCTTTAATACCGTTAAAGTTTTAAACCTCCTGGTTTGTCTGGAACAAAGATATGAATTATGATAGATAATTAGACCATTTAATCTCTTATGCTAAACTTTGATCTTTTTTCTACTGACTGTTGTAAACTTTACCTCCCCTTCGTTTGAATCCAACATCATGTCAGTGATAATGTGAAATCTATGTGAGGGGTCTGGAGTCAGTCATGGTTCATTGGTGAGGCTAAAGGTTTTATGAATCACAGCCAGAAATAACAAACCAAGAATCCCTCTGCTGTGTTGCCTTATACATGTAGATCCCTTTGTGGCTTAGCACAAGAAAGTCATGTAACAACACCGACTTGAGTTTTTAAGGGGTGGTGAAAAGGAGAAAATTGCTCAGAGAATAGAAAAGAAACAGATTCAAATGTTAAGAAGAAAAAACACTGTTTTCTTTAAAGCATAAAGCTCAAGAAAATGTTATATTTGAAGCAACCAAATGAGCTGTCAGGAGGTTTCCACATGACAGAAGCACAAAGTCATTGAAAGAGAACCTCCTTTTCAATCTTTATCTATTCATCCCTTGTTTATTTGTTGGTTGTTATTTTGCAGTTGCTCCCTCCTACTTTCATGATCGAGCAGCTGAATCTACTCCCATCTTTCCTCAATTCGCTTGCCTAACCACTGCTGAATTCATGCTCTATCATTTAGCCATACCACACTGGGAAAAGCCCTCCCTTTGATGGGCTCACCTCCGTGAATGGGTTGAATGTTACTCCGAGAGGGACGGGGGTGACCACAGGGTTTAGAGCCAAATAGGGTGTTTAACCACTGACAATGTGAGCAAAGCAATTTATACTAACACCCAGGGTGAACTACAGGTCTTAAGATTGCGGACAGACAACTGGATCAATGTATGGTTAATATATTCAGGAGGAAGAGACTTAATGAATTACCTTCTTATAACGATAATGCAAGCAGAGCATATAGTGTACTACAGCAAAAATAAAGGCAAATGGTAGTTTTAAATGTAATGGTACCACTTGTTTCTAGAGCTATATTCTTGTTCCCAGCTGGAAAGAGAATTGCTGCTCCCTCTGGATCAGACTACAAATGAATTCTACTTTGAGATTGAGAAAAATGTTTGAGTCCGAATATTTAGCAATTCACAAGCCAACTCTCAAACATGTGCAAAGTATCAAACTGTGTATTTTTTCATTAAAAGTAAAGAAATCAGATTCAAACCACACAGAGTGTCTTAGACATTCCTACTGTAAAAAATAAGGCGAGACAAAGCAGACAGGGATAGTGAGACATTCAAGGTTTCCCCCCTTGCATGACCCCTGTGAGCGAATGGCAGCTGCTTTTCAGTGAGCTCATAACGGTGGAAGCCCAGTATTTGTCATGTCTGCTTTATGTATGTGGGTATGTGTAGAACCACCAGAGTGGATTTCTAGGCAGTGAGTCACAGAGGGTAGAGATTGCAGAGTCAGGCAGATGCATAACCCAGTGTCCTGGGGCAATATATAACTACTTCCCGCAGAGACCAAATTCACCTCAGATTTTAGGTGTGGATACCAGTGTCTATGCCTGCTCTTACCGTAAAACGTGTCTCATTCGTGCCCTATAAAAAGGACCTGACAGTTACCATATTTCAGCTCTGATTCTTATTGAATACACATAGCTTAACACCTATTACACCCACTAAGATATCTTAAATCTTCTACAGCTATATTTCACTTCCTCCTACCACTCCTTCCTGTTAGACGTTCATGCTCATGTTCTAAAAGTATGCAGATGGATTCTTAATCTGCTGTTATCATGAAACTTCACCAGATTCACCGAAACATTTTCTGATATGGTCCATTTTTTTAAACTTCGTCTCATGCTTATTTTTGAAGCCATTATTTATATCCTTCATTTTTCTCTTTTAACTAGATGAGGTGAATGTATCTTTTCAAAAGCCTGAATGAATACAGGTGCTATTTAGAGATGGGTCTGAGGTCCAGTAGCATTGATATAAACAACTCCAAACATGTGGTTAACAGGTAGATATTTTAACTTTACAAGCATAAGGACATTTCACCTTTTACTCAGTTATGTCATTTGGATATTTAAAACCCCTGCGCTGTGCTTTTATAACTCTGTCTTTAAAAAATAT